>MEHQ01003515.1:0-80875 GCA_008828725.1 Saccharina japonica
AATCAGAAGATAATTGCGAATAGACCGGTCGAAATAAGCACGCCGCTACTATACAAAACCGGGAGTCTTCGCTGAGGGAACCACCGCCCCCTTAAAGTTACACCATCGTTTAGTAAAAGAAAAACGCTCATCACGTGCCACCGACTAAATATTACACCGTCGCTGCGCATACGGTACTCGTAGACAATGTCGCCGGGATTTACGATACCGTTAGTTTGGACTCGTAGCTAATTCAGTGTTGACAGATATGTCTTCCGAGCGTAAAATGTGGCGTCAACTATGACCTGCTGCCCACCCATCGTACCATTCGTGAAACGGCCGTCACCCGCTAGCCGTTACTTTCCCACCAGGTACCCTTACTATTTGCCAACTTCCGACGACGCAAACATTCATAGACCGAAGTCTCGACCTCATCACAGCAGACACGTACGCACGTCGGCTACCAACCTCAAGACACAGAACCTCGGCCCACCTGTGCGTGTTGTGATGTTTACGCAGCATTCAATGTCGTCACGGCCAGTAAGCCCGACGGGGTGTATGCGGTACGAGTACAATACGTATGTCATACACTGCTGTTAGTACTTTCGTACATATGCCGTCCAGAGCGAGGCGGGTACTTGACTTGGCACCTGCTGCCTACGATCGCTACCTGGTTCGTATCACACGTAGGTTTCGATGGCCGCACAACACCGCCGGTGGCTGTGCCGTCATTCTCACCAACTTCTCAATCTTCGACCGCACGCCTACAACCTCAAAACCTGAGCAAAGATTAGTAAACGCCGCTACCAATGGAAATCCGCAACAGAGTAAAGCCACCGTAGGGGCTGTGCCTTGTGTGAGAAGGGCCTAACGCCAGGAGCACAATATTTCACCCAAACCATGACCCAAACAAAGTTTCTCGGGCTACCCGACAAACAATTCTTCAACTTACGTAGTCGTAAAGCAATTACACTCGTTAACATCTTACTTAAGGCCGCGGTGGCTGTCGACCATCCCCTGGGTCCCGCTTTCAATTTTTCGACCAAAAATATATATATTTTTTACGGTTTCGAAACGGGACTGTCAACTTTCCGCCCAATGAAAGGCTGGCACGTACCTGATATTAAACAAAAATCGACGCAGAGCTATGGGTATCGCTAGGTGGCTTATTTGGGCGGTCAGCACGGCGTGGGTCTGCGGCACCATGGCGACTCCACAAGGTGAGGGGACTACCAACTACCCAAATCAAGGCGCCTGCTGAAATTTGGCTGTTTTTGGTGCGCTATGTGTTGAGAACCGGTGGGCTGTCATTTTTGGGTCCGACCAGCTCTGGTCCGGGCTTAGGGTCCCTCACGATAGAGACACCATTAGGGGCTGGGCGCCCTAGCTAGAGTCCAGCTCCCAGCTTAGTGTGTTCAAGGCACCGTTGCCTTGTGGGAAGCTGATCGGCTGCCCGCAAATCTTCATTCGGTCACGTACAAGCACTCTTTGGGTACAGAATGTTGTATTTGGGTCAAAAGAAGCCCCTTACCGCCCGCCGGAGGTACGAGACGCCTCGTGTACATGTCCCGCCCCGCAAACGCCTCTACACATGCCTTTCACCGGCGACTTTGAACAATATCGCAGCGAAGGGCTCTGCAAGGCCACCTGCTGCGAAACTGGGGCGCGATGCGATGCACAGCAGTAGAAGTCCTGATTTTGGTGGTCGATTGTGTTTGAGGCTTTGTTGCGCAGGTTCGGGTAGTCGGACCTCCCCACGCAAAAGGCAGTGTTTTGGAAGGCGTTCTTCTCCGTGAGTTGTACCGCTTCGGCGACGGACCTCGGGGAAGAAAGATAGCTGACGTCTAGACGAATACGGGAACATACTAAGCTTGCGTCAGTGGGGACGCAGCGGGGTTCATAATTGCAATACCGCAAACCTAGCTTTCACGTAAAATTGACCTTTTCCGCTCCAGAAACCCGAAAAAGTGTACTGGATTTACTATACATAGCCTCGTAAAACACCGAAAAAAGATGCCAATGCACTATCTTTGGCTCTGCTGTTCTCCCTACGTTTAGTATATTGGGCAACGAAACTCGCTGCAGGAAGATAGCTTACATTTAGACGAATCTATACACATGTGGTTTGTTCGAAGTCGTTCACGTTGCGTGTCGGAAAATTGCAATACGGCAAACCTAGCTTTCACGCAAAATTGATCTTTTCCGCTCAATAATCCCGAAAAAGTGTACTGCATTTAGTATACATAGCCTCGTAAAACACCGAAAAAAGATGCCAATGCACTATCTTTGGCTCTGCTGTTCTCCCTACGTTTAGTATATTGGGCAACGAAACTCGCTGCAGGAAGATAGCTTACATTTAGACGAATCTATACACATGTGGTTTGTTCGAAGTCGTTCACGTTGCGTGTCGGAAAATTGCAATACGGCAAACCTAGCTTTCACGCAAAATTGATCTTTTCCGCTCAATAATCCCGAAAAAGTGTACTGCATTTAGTATACATAGCCTCGTAAAACACCGAAAAAAGATGCCAATGCACTATCTTTGGCTCTGCTGTTCTCCCTACGTTTAGTATATTGGGCAACGAAACTCGCTGCAGGAAGATAGCTTACATTTAGACGAATCTATACACATGTGGTTTGTTCGAAGTCGTTCACGTTGCGTGTCGGATAATTGCAATACGGCAAACCTAGCTTTCACGTAAAATTGACCTTTTCCGCTCCAGAAATCCGAAATAGTATACTGAAATTAGTATGCATAGCCTGGTACAACACCAAAAAAAGGTGCCAATGCACTATCGTTGGCTCTGCTGTTCTCCCTAGGTTTAGTATATTAGGCAACGAATCGCTGCAGGAAGATAGCTTACATTTAGACGAATCTGGGGACATGTGGTTTTCTCTAAGTCGCTGACGTTGCGTGTCGGATAATTGCAATACGGCAAACCTAGCTTTCACGTAAAATTGACCTTTTCTGCTCAATAAACCCTAAATAGTGTACTGAAATTAGTATACATAGCCTCGTACAACACCGACAAAAAGTGCCAATACACTATCTTTGGCTCTGCTGTTCTCTTGGGTTTTGTATATTAGTGAAAGCAACTCGCTGCAGAAAGATAGCTGACATTTAGTGGAATCCACGAACATGCGGCTTGTTTGTACGTACGGACGTTGCGGGACAGAGAATTTCAGTACCGGCTTCAGTATGTATAGTCTTGCCCACCCAGACAAAAAACAGGCCATTACACTGTTTTCGGCGCTGCTGTTATCCGTTAGTTCGACACATTCGGCAAACTACCTTGAAGACGAAATATAGCTGGCGTCTAGGCGAATCTCGGAACCTATATTGTAGACGTTATTCCAAACCGTGCGACGAAAAACAAAATGATTTTCTGCAAAATTAGATTCGACATAAAAAATGTGCTTTCACACGTGAAAAGCGAGAAATTCATACCGGCATTAGTATGTACAGTCCTGTCCACCCCGAAAACAACAGGCCGAAACACTATGTTTCGCGCTGCGGTTCTCAGTGGGTTCGACACATTCGGCAAACTATCTTGACGACGAAAGATTGCCCACGGCCTGTAAAAAAGCAAGTTCGATCATAGCAAACGAAGTAAATTCCGACAATCTTTGTTTCTACACTCAAGCAACACCTTTTGTACAGGCTTGCTTGTCGACACAAAGCAAAGCATGCCATTCATCAATATTTGCCGCTGCTATGCGCTTCACTCAGGAACAGGTTGCCGCCCCCCGTACACCCTATCCCCTACGCCGCCTGGTATTGCAGGTTGTTCCGAACCGTGGCCGCAAGAACATAGGCAAGTTATCGCGTCCGTTGATCTTCTCCTTGTGGCGGCCAAGCACCCTGTACGCGGGGGCCGGGAAGGATGTCGAGAGAGGATATATTGCGCGGGGGTTTAACAAGTTTCTACAGTAGTCGCACTCGTGTGGGGAATGGGGGGCGGGTCCTGCAAGTGTATGCAACACAGCCGCAGGGTGGCATCTACTAATTCTTTTGCATCGCAAATTTCCGAAAATCCAACAATTCCGGAGGACCATAGTAAATAGGACCACATATTGTGTGTAAAAACAGGTAAATATGTAGTTTTTTGTGTCGACCATAAGTCCTGTTAACTATGGTCCCTAGTAATATTGCGCAGTCGGGATTCTGCCGGGAGAGCCCTTCATACAGCGCTCTGCTGTACATATACATGAACATTAGGTAGAGTGCCCACCCCAAAAACAAAATAGATTCACGTACAAGTATAACACTACAGTAGCACTTATAGTGTAAAGAGTTTTTCATCTGTTGTCTGTGATCGACTCTTCGTTCCGTTGTTCGTGTGCCTCGTTGTTCTATGAATGGTGAGGGTATCGGGGGGGTGAGGGGGTGAGGGGGGTGAGGGGGGAGGGAGGGTGCACTCGATATTTACGCGGGGGAGATCGTTTTTTTTATGAAGGTTTTTTCATGTATGCATTTTCCAAGAGGGTGATTATTAGTATTCACTGGACGACCTTACCTGTCTGTGCATTATTGATCGCAGTATGCCTTTTTTATGTTCGTTAGTTTTCCGTGTCTCCCGCTACCTGATTTTCCCAGCAAGCCTTGTATACATGGTATATACTATACCTGGTATATACTATTGATAATATGCATACTCATATATACAACTCCTGCTGCTGTACGAGGTATCGTACGAAGTATAATATGTATACATAAACATCTGGTCGTATACAGAAAAAAACGAAGACACATCATCTATACATGTACATATTTATACATATGTACGTACGTACATACATACCTATATATATAGCCAGGTACTCGTATGATGTTACAATATATTTGGTACTACTACGTACTAACTTGTACTCTGAACAATAATGTAACTTTTGATGTTCAATGCGTACGAGTATCCGGAAGGATGTGTACGTACGTACGTACGTAGAAAGTACCAAAAGAGCAAAATACAAAGACAAACCAGGCCTCAAAACCGTACGTACAATTTATCTTTTGACGCACTCGGCAGCGGTACCTACCTGGACAGTACACACGCACAAAGAGGGTACCACCGCTCGTACAACACGCTCCGCTGCAACCGTCAGGGCTCTCATCGTCGCTGGACAGGGGCACACCATGCTTTCCATCTTCTCAAAAATGCTTCATGTGTCCCTCGGCTTTCCTTGGGGCTTTTTTGCACAACCTGTCGGGAAGCATCTCGTCTCCTACTCTTCTTCCGGCTGCGGGAGAGGAAGCACCGCCCGAGAGGGAAGCCGACGGACCACCCTCGGCCTTTGAGCGCTTGGCCGCTTGCGACTGACCGTCGGCCATGATCAAGAGGATTGCTGGGGTGACGGCACCGTGTGTGTCGTGCTGCTACGTACTCGTACTGCTGGGAACTGGTGCATAATCACATCGGTCTTTTTTCAAGTTGTTTTTAAAAAATAGTTCGATTTTCAAGGTACACCAAATTTCCCAAAAAAATCAGAAGATAATTGCGAATAGACCGGTCGAAATAAGCACGCCGCTACTATACAAAACCGGGAGTCTTCGCTGAGGGAACCACCGCCCCCTTAAGGAGCTCAACTCGTCAGAAACAATCCGGGCATGCGTACACCAGGACTGCTGCTGGTAAAACGATTACGTGTGCCAACTGCGTCGGCCATGGACGTTGCCTTCGCAGCGTCGTCATACTCCAAAGGACAATACACTAACTGCGTATCGTACTCGTATACACAACTACTGAGTTGTGTTACATATGCCCTTCAAAAAAGAAGAGCGAACTTGGACGTGGTCAAGAGGGTGGTTCACGAACACGTCCACGTCTAAACCAAGGATACGTCCACGTCTGAAACAAGGATATGTTCAAACCAAAATTGTACTAGCTATCAAACCTTAAGAGGTGCCTGAACAAGTCCTTAACCCTACGAGTGCGTGGGTTCCCGTCAGCACTTGCCTTCCAGTGCCCGTGCAAATTACTCAGCCTAACCTAAAGTTGTCCATGTGGTCCCTAGCCGAGATCTTGCTACCGCTTGGGATGCGTTCGTGTTATCGAATATATCGCCGACCTTCTCTTGTCGCACTCCATCATGACTTAAACATGCAGCGTCTCGCCCGCTACCTCCCAAGGCCACCTGCGCGACTTATATCGCGATAAGCGAAGTTATGCATACAACTCTCTCTCTGCACGAGTTATGATACCTTCCCTAACAAGATCGTACGAACACGTAAAACAACACACCATAAACTTGGTTGTCATCAACTTAACTCATCAAGTCTACTTCGACGGAGACACCCTATCCGCCCTCGATATATCGGTAGTTCACCCCCTGCTCCTCCCCGCCCCCCGTCCAGGGTATAATAGCAGATCAGCAATATCGTGTCCTTCGAAGGTGAAAACGAATTAATGACTTGAAATAGTATTAATTAATTAAACAAATGGCGTTGTATCGTACGCTTTAGATAATGTACGAAACGGGGGCCGGGTGTCGCAGGAAATACAACGATTTGTTCCCGCAGGAAAATATTGTGTTGATCTGAAGGGGTCGCGGAAAGTTTGGTCCAGTATGCTATACTGCTTGCCCTGGCGGCAGAGTTGCGTGAATGCCAAAAAATAATATTCTGGAGGTATGAATACACCGAAATTATGTACATGACAGGGAGTCACACTACTGGCATCGCGACGCGTGCCTCCGCAAGTACTACAAATAGGCACTTACCTGGAGAACTCAGACTAGTATACACAATGGACAAAACAGCCTAGCGCTCGCGGGTGTCTAGATAAACAGGATGAACACGATAATAATAGCAGGTATTAGCGTTGCGAGATAACTATTAATACGTACCTGGTAGAGTACTTGTCAACAATTATGTACTATTGTGGATTATATTGATGAACTCATACCTTGTGTTGTGTTGCGTCATGGATGTCATGTTATGATTTGCTCCCGCTGGGTCGAGGTCGACAGCAGTAATATGGTTCAGTTGTGAGACGGCATTATTATTCATGATGTCTTGCGCAGAGTCTTTGTCGGGCATTTTTCGGTGCATTATATGGCGTTCCGAGAGGCCTGGCATGATTGCTCACCTGTGATAGACCATGCCCATACATATTTAACTGCGAAGGGGACATGGCTAGTGCAATTAGTTTCATGTTGTCGACAACGAAAAGAGCGAACGAACGGTGTTCTAGGGAAGAGGCAAGAAAACATCCTACCCGATATTTCGGCAAGAATCGATGTGTCGACATATTCATACATACATGCTGTCATGCGTTGTGAGTTCAGCCTGGTGTTATTGTTGCCTAGTGGCTGTTCCCCAGTGTAATGTGATGTGCTAATGACGACTACTACAGCAGGTAATTCGTTGAGTTATTTGGGCCTCGCATTTATTTGCCGTATTTTGCTGCGACCTGGATTTTATGTTATTATGTGGCTGATGACTGGAGACCACTACGTACTTACTACAACAATGCGTCAGTCAGCGAAAACAGTGGAGATCACCACTACGACTATGGGAGAGGCAGAGCAAGTGTACGATTCACAAAGGTGACATGTACGCAAGAGAAGACACGGTGACTGTCGTTTGCTGTCGATCGGGATCTAGCGGTATTGCTCGCTTCTTGTGATTGGCCCGATTGAGGATAAGATCTGTCCCTAGCAGTGATTGGCCATGTATGGATGTTTACTTGCTGGACGATTGTGGAAGGCACCACCCACCCCCCCCCTCCCATCTGTCACTCTGTTTTGACTTCCTCCACCACAACAAGCCTGACGCCTTCATCCACACCTCCCAGCCAAAGCTCGCCCACCACCGACAGCCTACACCTAAAACGAATCGTACGTCAAGGCGCCATCGCCTTCAACGTCTTGCAGGGTAGCTGGTCGCCCCGGTAGGCTAGCAGGTAACCACGAAGCCTGTGGAAGTCGAGATCGTGAGTTCGAGCCCCCCCGAGTGCATGCTCGTAGGGACTTCTTCTCGCAAAAAACAAAATCTTGACTAGCCGAAAGCGCGAGAGCGTGAGTTGACAAAATTTGATGAAAGTCGGCAAGCGTTGGGAATGCTGAACCCTCTGCGCGATAAAAACCAAGGCAAGAACCGTAGTGGGGGAGGAGGGAAAGGAGCCTACTTTGTGACCCCGGATCTGAGTTACGACTAGGGAGGGAGAAAGACGGAAGTGCGAAGATAATAAATGGGATCAGAAAAAAAAGGGGGACCGGCATCGTTGCCATCGAAAACAGCTACGGAATCCGTGAAGCGGCCAAGGCACACGGGGCGAAGCGTCAGTTGGGTGGAGTGGGGGAAGTAATTTAGCCGAAGTCATGGGTGATTTCTACGTACCACGAACGAAGAGCACGTTGCCGGAAAATTCCAGGACGTACGTAACCGTGCAAGCCGGCGACGTCGGTCGACGACTCAATTATTAAATACTTCCTGCTCCTTTTGCAGAATTAATTAATTAAAAGCACCTCCATATTCTTCTCCCTCTTTCGCTAAATTAATTAATCCCCACTAGCTCAAGTAGTTAATATATTACGTACAGATGGCAAATCTAATAAACACAAGGAAGAAAGCGTGCAGCCCTCGGTAGCGGGTCAAAGCTACCACATCACTTGGGACCTTATACCGTGTTGAGGTGGTCTTCACTGTCTGCTATTCTGCCCACATCGACTATGCACTTGTTATCGAATTTCACTAGACTACCCAGGACGTCTATGCAGTTCACCATGTTGACTTACGTACGCACTTGCTATAGAACTATGTTATATTTTACTGTGAGTAATGCCGACTACGTAGTCGCATATATATGATTACATTTCTACCGTTTAGGGGTTGTAAACCAACAAGACCAAAAATAGCAAAACCACCGTCCAACTGATACTGTTTTGATCCATCTGAAGCAGCCCTCCCTTTACCAGAAACGCCGTGTTTCCGAATCCGCCCCTTTCCGATTCCTTCATTACCCCCTCTCGTCTGATTACGTTTCAAAACTTCATTGTTACGCCGTGTCAGCTCTCTGCGACCAACCATATGCCAACTACAAACTTATAATCTACGCATTAAGGCCCGAGTTCCGTCGGTTTTGCCAATCATATATTACGCACATCATACATGTATCAAAGGCGATGCAACCGTTAACATCGTTTCGAGTATAGCACACACACGGTTCTAGTAATCTTCGGAATCGGCTTGTCGATAATTCACACGAACCCAGCGTGTTTCGAAACCCTGACATATAACCGATGGTTTGGATTGAGAAATGTCAAAAACTAAAAAAAATGACGACGAATTCCGCTACCTCCTAATATATGTACCATACCGGTGTTCTATCGGTGGGTTGTGAACGACTTGGGGCACCAACTATATCCGGTACACGTATCAATTACAAGATCACCCCGAAACGATAAAACAAAAACCTAGCATATCACCGCCGAAAGCCATGCAGCCCGGAGGGCGAAGGCCAAGCACTTACAGCGGCTGATATCGCTTGTGCTAACCAACTAACTAAACAAGGCTGGCGAACGTGCTGTGAATGAACACTTGCCATTAAGGAATCCCTACGTTATACAGGCCGACGAGAGCAATCTCACGGTAGGTACCACACCAAACAATACAGCATGCCGAGTAGGTGGTGGTCGTGGCATTCGCCCGATGATTGTTAGGGGTCGTTTGCTGTCGTCCACGACAGCGGTTCTAGCGCTACAGCATTCATACAACATCGCAATTAATCTCATGTATTTGTTCCGCAGTACAAAAAGTGTCACTACCCAGTACATCAACCCCCATACTGTTTATCATGACCCCGGCAACCATTACCATCGTCTGTCTCGACCCCGCCCCTTGCTATCATCGTCGCCCTCGACATTTGCCGCCATCATCCTCATCACCACTGACGTCATCGTCATCACTGTCACGATCGTCATCACCGCCGCCATCGCCTCCGTCATAGTCATGCCTGATTCCACCATCGGCATTGATGTCCCCATCCGCAGGCGGCGGTACAGCAGTTGATTATCCCAACACTTGTTTCGACTCTTTTCAACGCGACCCCCTTTTTTTCGGACCGATCTTAGACGCGACCTTCTGCATCGGAGGTCAATAGTGTAATGGGCGAGGGCGTTGGTTCGCCGAGGGTAGGCTCAGGCGTTAGCAGGGTGATAGGCGCGGGCGTAGGTGACGCCATGGGGGACGCGGTGGGTGTGCCGTCGTCGATGTCATCAGTCGGATAATCGAAGTCGATGTCGATGTCCGGGCAGTCAGCATCCCACGTCTTGATGATGTCGCCCAAGGGATCGTTCCTGATGAATGAATGCATCGCGCCGACGAACGAGAGAACGGTTCAATTTGAGTTATTTTCTTGTATCAGTTATAGTCGCGCTGTTGCGCGATCATTCATATATCATAAAATATATAAACAGGGGTGGAACTCAGTGTATCTATCTGGCAGGCAGTTTAGTTTCGGCCTCGGTCCATAGGATCAAGCTGTTAACTGCAACGACCTCTCTCGGCATCTACATACACCTGCGGAACAGGTTGCTTGGAGCGAGAGCCAAACGTCGGGCTATGTTTTCGACAGCCTACTTGGAGCGAGAGCCAGACGTTGGGCCACGTTGTGACATGGTGCGTGGAGCGAGAGCCAGACGTCGGGCCACGCTGTGACATGGTGCGTGGAGCGAGAGCCAGACGTCGGGCTATGGTGGTATGATGGAGGTTAGGGGACCCCGCAAAACAATCAGGCTCGAGAAAAACGAACTATATCTGCACCACGATGAACACTTTCATTGGCCACACATGCTCATATGCTAGGATAAGACTGACCAGTCCATAAGGTGGAAAGACCCGGCAGAACCAAACGCAGGTCCCTCGTGCTCAACCGTGCAATTCCACCATGAAATAGTTACGGACTAGCGTTGACAGTGGATAGTTCCACCTGTAAATATTCATATTTGTGTTTCATTCACTAGACGTCTTACACCAACCTATCCAATGTTTTTGACGCGATAGATATATGAAAAGCATGATCCAATGCGAACCCAAGGTTATCCTTTCAAATTCCTCATCGTAGCTTTTTCCTGGGTGGAGGTCTAGTGCTTCTCGCATCGCTCGTATTTGGTTAAGAAAATTGGCTTAAAGTGAAAAACCTCGTCGACGTAAAATGAACGTGATTCCCGACACATCACTATCACCCAAACCGCCAATGTTATTGACATCATCATCATATCCGTCGTGCCCTCTCCCGCTCACATTGTTAGGATGCACATACTGTCGCCTTCGCACTCGTTCCCGCAGATTATCCCCTGGGGCAGGACGCGAATGCTAAGAGCGGCCGCATCCACGTCGGTGAAGGTGTTTCCGTACACCTGCGCCGCGGATAGATAACATGGAAAATGGAAGATGGCAGTGGTACGTATATGACACTTTTATATACCACACCCCCTCGGGCCGAATTTCAACGCGGATTCGCTAGAAACCTGGTCAAGCGCTACCCCCGAGCGACCCGTCTATATGGAAAGATCCCAACCGAATGTTCTAGAAATGCCTCCTTTTTCGTTGTCTGTGCCCCCCTGGCTCTGGAGAAAATTCGCTTTGAAATTCACCGCAGGGGGTGTGGTATACAACCTGTCAAATACTTGCACGGTATGATTGCTTTGTTATCATTGGATTTTTCCCAAGCGTTTGCAAAATCTGTGTTCAGTTAGCAACATTTACTATTGCTCGTAGTACACCTACTGTAAACTTTCTTTAGGTATCGAAACGCCGAACAAGATACAGTCGATATGCAGCAGCGCATGACACCAACCAGAACAAAAGGAGCTCGGTGGCGAGGGCATGATATGCCTGTAAGAAGCATCACGGGTATGCTTGAAAACATGTTACATGGCCTCCCACCATCCTTTGTAAATTGAGTTGCATTACCGCTGCGGGTCCCTTGTTAGGTGGAAGGTACCCACGCGTGGCAAAAAATCGCTAGTGTACTGGGAAAATGTGTCGATACAAGTCCTGAATATTTTGGTGGGGCGTCATACGTGGACACTACATGCTGATGGCATGTTAAGTTGTTTGTATCATGCCTCACTCGCGTTTCATTCGCAGTGGCTTAAACAACATTGACTTCCGCAGATTTCAAAGCACTTGGAAATAGTTTTCAACCCGGAAACTAAACAGCGACACACAACCTGCGTTACCTGCACAACACCCTACCCGCAACTTGAGAACACCACCCCCAAAGGGCACACGAGGGTTTCATAATAGTAGGCGCGTTCTGCGGAAGGGGTGGTACCGGAAATGATTTTACTACTACCTTAGTAGGGTCCACACCCGTGGCTGTCAGTGTGTTTTGTCGGAGTGAGTACACCAACTACCTTGACGCTTCTTACTCTACACGCGGTGTGCGTACCAAGCGGATTCCGTCAACTGTTGACAGGCCAGACACGCACACGAAGAAATATTTGTTTACTGGAGTTCACGCCATCAATTAGAGCAAACGAGTGATGTAAATATTAAATTTGCCACCTGACCAAGGGCAACTCTTAGTTTTTTAGTTCAAACATACCATGCGTGAATACTTGGACAGACGTCTACCAGTGAGATTTTACGAGGTTTACACGCAGTGGCAACAACGTGACCACACCACTACTGCCGCTGTTATTATATTGTTGTTCATGCCGTACTCGATGCCATCCACCTCACTCCCCCCCAATCGAACACCTGCCCCGTAACAGCTAGACGCCGTGTTAAATCTCGAGACAAGACAAGAATCAGCCAACAAGGGAAACAAGGGTAAGAAGTTGGAGGGGAGGTTAGCATGGATTCAGCTTTTAACCCATTCATACCTGAAAAACATGTTCAACATTGATTCCAAGTAGTTTGTCCACAACTTCGTGGGGTCAGTTCTTAAGGGGTTTAAAAACTTTGACAACGAGTTACATGCATGCAGAGGCGAACGCGAATACGTGAGGGGGGGGGAAGGGCGACCATGGAGGAGGGGACCCGCGACCACATCACCTGTGTTGCAGTGCCCACAAAAAAAACACGATTTTACCGAATCTCTTGACAAAGAGATACTGGAACCACGTCTACCCCAGTTGTTTTTCCTGTAGGACTTTTCGTAATTCTACCCTAGCTCTGAACTTTCCCATTAATACAAAACTTGGCAAGGCAGATATAAGCTCCTTGGTACACTCCCGTCAGTGTGCCGAAGCGGCAGCAGATTCCGTGGCCTCCTTCGATGCGGACCTCGTCGTTGAATTTTGAAAATGTGGTTCCAGTCGCTTGAATATGCGGTTTCTCGTACTGTATTCAAGTACTTTTTTCCTGCTGCAAAACGAGCACGAGGTACTTTAAAAAAAAGAAAAAACCTGCTGTAGAACGAGCGCGAGCTCGTTCTACGGCAGGGAAAAAAAATACTTGGCTACAGTACTGGAATCCACAAATTCAAGCGTCTGGAGCCACATTTTCAATTTTCAGCGACGAGGTCCGCATCGAAGGGGGGCGCGGAAAATTCTGTCGCTTTCGCACACTCACGGGAGTGTACCAAGGAGCTCATATCTGTCTTGCTAAATATTGGATTAATGGGAAAGTTAGGAGCTAGAGCAGAACTACGGAATGTCCTACGGGGAAAAAAAAAATGGGCAGGTGTGGTTCCAGTGTCTCTGTGTCAAGAGTTTTTTTTGGTTTTGTGGGCACTGCAACACAGGTGTTTTTTCGGCGAAACAGCGTTTTTGAAGGTAAATTATATACCTCATCCAAACGGAACAACCCCTATAGAGCTGGGCTGGCCAAGAATAACTCCTAAGTTGGTCAGGCACTTTCTCAGTTTGTTTTTTTGAGTTTCGAACTGAACACTTGACCCGTCCTACTCGAGGGCGAAACGAGCGGATAACCAACTGCACCATTTTGATTGTTTTTTTTCCGTGGACTAGGCAGATTCCAGGAAAAAACGAAAATTGTTTTTAGCTTAAAACTGACGAGAAAAAAAAAACTAAATGGTGCAGTTGGAAATGCCTTCGGTTTTCCCCCAAGTATGATGTGTCACGTTTTCAGCTCGAAGTTCGGAAAAACCAACTGAGAATCCCGTTTTTTCGATTTCCCCCGAAACTAGGGCAAAGGTGCGAGGGTTGACAGTGAGCTTGTACGTTTCCCAGACCCACGCTCTGGGTAGCAGCTGACGTCGGATGTCTTCTGCCAGCAACTGCTCGAGTCCGTGCCCGTAGGCGAGCTGGACGCCATGGTTTTCGCGCTCGTGTCGGTGCTGGATTGCCCTCAGACGAGGGGCAATCTGGGATGCATTGCTGGCAATTATTATCCCGCCGCATGAAAAAACGATTTCAAATAGACATTTTTTGCTGAAAATCTCAATATACTATACAAAAAAAACAAAATTGCGCGAACGTGCCCAATCAGCAAACAAGACAGACGGGCATGACCGCTTTGATTGGCTGATCAACAGCATATGCTCAGCGCCGGCTACGTAGTTCATGAGATATGGGCTGACGAGCTACAAAGTTGTTCTTCGCCAGCCCAGCCTGTATGGCTTGACTTGTGTACAATAGAAAAAAATAAAACGCAAGAATGAAAGACCGATGGAATTTGGGTAAAGTAGCTTTACTGGCACAACAGGATTATGTTTGTTGTTGCTGTTCTCGTCACCTTTAGCTTATTATGACTCGGATTCGGATAATGGTATATACATGCAGACGTATATAGCAGCATTGCTTTTCGGCCGTACGCCATGAAGGAGTTCCATTCTGAGAAAACCTGTGGGTTTCCCCAGATGATCAAACTAGTTACATTCTGAGAAAGCCTGTGGGTTTCACCAGATGATCAAACTAGTTACATTCTGAGAAAGCCTGTGGGTTTCACCAGATGATCAAACTAGTTACATACGTTTAGTTGTGCTCGGCCGTACCTACTCAGTACATGTAGTTGTCCCTAAACAACTACAGTAGTTCCATAGGGTTTTCACCCAGTAGTTGTCTACAGACAACTAGTTGCACACGTTTTTCGAACCGTAGTTAACTACAACTAGTTGCAAGTGTTTTTTCACCCTGTAGTTGTCTGCAGACAACTACTGTAGTTGTCTGCAGACAACTAGTTGCAAATTGTTTTTAAACAGTAGTCTACAGACAACTAGTTGCACAACTTGTTTAAAGAGTAGTTGTCTAGAGGAGTTGTGTACAGACAACTAGTTGCACAACTTTTTCTAACCGTAGTTGTCTACAGACAACTAGTTGCACAACGTCTTCGAACGGTAGTTATGTTCGGACAACTATTTGCACAACTTGTTTCAGCAGTGGTAATTATCTACAGATAACAAGAAGCACAACAACTTCAAACAGTAGTTATCTAGCAGCCAATTATGAGTAGTTGTTGCAAAGGGTATGGAACAGTTACCAGTCCGACTGCTTGGTGAGACCACATGATGTCGTCTTGTGTTATATTCTAATTGTTTAGGATAGCCAGCGCGTCGGTAACCCAGTAGAAGCAACGAAATGCCTTATGTTGCATGGTCAGCAAGATATTGGAAAAAAAACACCCTCAAATGGTCCCTGTAATGTACATCAAAGCATTACACCATACGAAGCACGATGCCACTGCGGGTTCTTGAGTACCGCATCATTGTTCACGGAAAATGTTTTTTTCTTGGTCGTAGAACCTGAAAGTTGTTTCCAGGCCGTGATGTATACCCTTGAGGGCTTCAACGTTTGAGCCTAAAACATGTCTATAATAGGTGTCCGTTACGGACCTATTGGGAACCATGCCACTCCATTAAACGTTTTTAAATCGGGACCTATCTAAAACCCTGGGCTGTATCGTTCGATGTTGGTGACCTAGCCAATTGGATCGACCATCACGCTTCTACAGCTGACTGCCATCAGAAACGCGGCCGCCACTAAGTTGGCGTGCATCTCTTTGAGGCGGGCAGCCGCTGTAGTCCACAGCTTAGTCGCGGGTACAAACGAACGAGGTAGGGGGGCCACTCGATACAGTCATTTTTAATATGACCTAATGATCGTGGTGTCCTCCCTTGCAACGAACCATCTGGAACAAAGGGAAAGTTTATTAGGAATCGGGAACCTATAGAGAAATAAACTGTGGTTTGTTGTCGTAGAGAGAATTGGCGTTATGGTTCATATTCTTGGCCGAGTAAGAAGTACGTAGCACACTTCAGCAGCAGCTGGCATTGTTTGGTTTATCGTGCTTGTGGAAATACCAAGTGGATACCGCACGGAACGGTGCTGGCAGACTGGTAGAACACGGGAACAGACAGGGCTGTTGTTTACAACTGGACAGCGGTTGCTCGCTGGACCAGATAATTGATAATTCGTGATTTCTCGAGTTCACAGCTGGGCGGCGAGTCGGGGAATTAGCGAGGGCAACTACAACGTCGGAGGCGAAGCGCCGCATACGAGGCACAGACAGTGAGCACGGAAGCGTCGACACCGGGCATCGCATCGATCGGTATGTTACTACGTGCCGATAGGAGTTGCTATTTGTCTCCTCAATTCCCGACACTGGCGGGCAGGGAGCTTGTGCGCTTGGAAACGGTTCGAGCGAGTTTTGTTGCTTGTGAGAAATCCCAAAATGCGGGGAAATAGATTGACAGCTGCAGCTCAACATCATGATCAAGCACACAGCACATGCGCATCGCGGCAACGAGATATCATTGGACTCTCCCCTCGATCATCTAGGGATACGATGGGGCTCATAATCGTGAAAGCGACCATGTCTAGTCGTACTCGGTGGCCTGGGCGATGTGCAGAATGATGTATGAAGTATGCATGGAAACGTCGGCAGCACGATCATGTAGGGATACGATGGTGCTCGTAATCGTGAAAGCGACCATGTCTAGTCGTACTCGGTGGCCTGGGCGATGAATGATGTTTCAAGTATGCATGGAAACGTCGGCCGCACGAAGCACCCCGGGCTGGGACAAGTGCTACGGTGGTAGCTGTAACAACAAATTCATACAGACGCAGGCGGTTGGTACGTCGTCAACCGAATATTATTGCTATGGATCCGCAAACAAATGTGTACAGAAACAGGCGCGTAAACTGCATATTACTGCTGTGTCAGGTACCGAATATTTTTGCTGTGGACCCGCAAACAAATGTGTACAGCAGCAGGCGGTGGTTTATGCCAGGTATACGGCGGTCGGCTTGGCGGGTGGCTTTGAAAAATTGCTGCTGTTGAGTGTCAACCAAATATTCTTGCTGTGATATATGCTTTTGCGGCTTCACGTCACGTTGGGCGCAGACTAAGTCATATATTTTTAAGTTGACCACAACAATCGCTCAACATTACTGCTGTTGGGTGAGTCGTGATTTCATATTGTACCCATTATGACGTATTGTAATTGGGTTCATACGTTGCGGCGAGGCGACGAAAAATTATTGCAATTGGGTTCATATGATATGTTCATGCGTTGCGGCAAGGCGGCGAAAAACATTGCACGTTGTAAGATATCGTCCATCCGGAGCAACTGAAAAAAAATCTTGCCGGTACGCATCGCGCGTTCGCGGTGGGGTTGACGTGTACGTGCACGATAAAAATATAAGGTGGCATAATGAACGAGTGATTCCCCATGCGGATGGCTGGGTGAGATATGTTCTTCATAGCCAAACGATCGACTCGAGGGGTCTTGAGCGCGAATTCAAGTATATAATATGGCAACACGAATGAATTGCTTCCCACCCGCATTGGTGGGTAAAGAAAACCTTCACAGCCAAACGCTCGAGAGGACTTGAGCGTGGATACTTGTAGATAATCAACCGCACGGGCACAAATTGCGTGTTGTTGGGTGAAAGCGAGTGGCGTAACTCACAGGTTGCGGCAGGGCGACAAAAGCTAACAGCGACGAAAGTACGGCTGGGTATAGTGCAACTGTATATTCTGGCTGGTCACCTCTCGCGCGGTCGCGATGGGGCCCAGAATGTTTCAGAATGGTCACATTGTTTTGTCTGCTCAATAGCAGTACGTATATGCTCAATTTAAATTACTGTGCGGTGTCACTGGATAATCTTGCTGGTACCTCAAACGCGGTTGCGATGGGGCACAGATTATTAATATGTTCACAATGGGCGCAGAACGTTTCAGAATGATCAAAGTGTTCGTCTGCTGAATAGCAGTATGTGCATGCTCAATTTATACAGCTGTGCAGGCAGTATCACTGCATAATCTTGCTGGTACCTCACACGCGGTTGCGTGGGGCGCAGATTATTAACATGTTCACACTGGGCGCAGAATGTTTTGCGAGGGGCGCAGATTATTAATATTTTCACACTGGGCGCAGAATGTTTCAGAGTGATCACGTTGTTCGTCTGCTGAATAGCAGTACGTGTATGCTCAATTAAAAAAATAGCTGGGTATGCTCGATTTAAAAATAGCTGTGCGGTGTCACTGGATAATCTCGCTGGTACCTCACACGCGGTTGCGTGAGGCGCAGATTATTAATATATCCACACTGTTCCCTAACTGAACAGCATGATATTAAATGGCATTCGTCGGAAAATATAAGCAATTAACCGTATAGCAGCGGAGCAGGTGCATGCATACATGTGCTGTCGATGTCGTGGCAAGACGATGATGGAATACAGCAGTACTATTGCATTCCTCAAGATGGTTTACCTTGTGCTGGCGGTTAATGGTTGCCAGACAGGAAATATATGTACTCTTGCGGACACCCCTTGCGCGTGGTTGTGATGGGGCGCAAAAATATAAGATATTTGAAATTACCTGAATCGACTGAGTTCTTCGGTCGCCTGCGAAGTTATGGCCGCCCTTTTACAATTTGCGCTCACTATGAATTCTGGCTTCGTATCACGTTCGCGGGTTCTTTTTGTCTCAAAAGAGGTTTCGTTCGACTCAAGAACACGGTGCGGCCCGAGGCGACCGCAATGAGCGGCAAGTCGAGTGGTGCGAGCGGCAAGTCGAGTGTTGCGAGCAGCAGATCGGTTGGTGCTAGCAGCAATGCGGGGGAACGTTCAGTCCGTCAAGCTGATTTCGCTGGTCACCGTGAGGCGGTTAACGGCCGGCTTGACGCGATCGAGGCCGGTGCGGTCGAGAATGGGGGGCGACTCGAAAAGATTGAGGACAGTACAGCCGAGAACGGGGGACGGCTCGAAAAGATTGAGGACATGCTCGGGCACCTTCAAAATGTGCTGGACGACATCCAAGCTAACCAAGACGCAGACGAGCCGAACAGTGATCAGGGGCAGCATAACTGTGCGGCTTCCGCTCGCGGTAGCATGTCAGATAAGTTATGGCTGAAGGAGAGGATCACGGCTTGGAAGAATCCCAACCTTCGAGCGTTTTGGATCCTTTGTGGTGAGAAGCCAAAGGGGTGTCACTTGTCGAGGGTCCAGCTGCAAGGGGTTTTTAAGAACACCGCTCTAGCATCTTCTGCGGTAGTGGAACAGGTCAACGCTTTAGCGGGGCTTGATGCCACCGCATTTATGCCGCGTGGGGCGGAACCGAGCACTGCCGGCACCATCGACATTGAAAAGCAGTTCGCCATTCTGGCGAAGGTTTTGCTTCTCGTCATCGGGCGGGATATTACTTCGGTGGGGGGAAAGGCGCGGGTGGAGAAACTACGCGCGGCGTTCCAGGACGGTGTCGACATGGTGACTTCACACGGCGAAGCTAACCACCAAGCGATTCAAATGCCGATCCACAAGGCGAGGATAGCCCGCTTTATCTACAAAGACCTCGAGGATTGGTCGACCTCGGTTCACGACGCAGTTCTCTCCGCTAAGTCTAACTGGCACGAGCCGCCGGGCATCGATGAATTGCCAGGAGCGGTGGTTCCCACCTGGGCGAAAATTGGCGCCTACATTGACGCTGGTGGGCTGGAGCATGTCGACATTCACAAGGAACCGGTCGCATCTCGCGACAAAGGAGGGCGTGCTGTCAAACGTGCGCGCAGGGATAAAGACTCCGCTCAGCTGCCGTGCTTCGGTTGGGCCACCCCGCAGGGATGCCGGTTCGAAAAAAAGGGAAGTCCGTGCAAGTACCGCCACGACCCGGCCGCAAAATTCCGGGAGCAAAAGGAAAGCGGAGGAGGCGCCAGTGGGGCGGCACACAAGAAGCCCAAGGTTGGCGTTCGCACGGCACCTAGCGCTTCCGCGTCGGGAGACGGAGACGGGTCCGGAAAAGGTGGAGGCTCAGCTAAGTCGTCCAAGGGTGATGACGAATAGGGGCGCGGGCTCCGTCAGCTGGCGGGGCCAACTTCGGCAACCGAACGAGCTCGGGTTTCAGCGGATGACGCGCAGCTTGTACGTCCGGGGTTGGCGTCGGTTTCTAAACCAGGTGGGGTCGGGAGCTTACATCGGTGTTTGACGGTGTGGGGGGAGTTGTCAGATACTGATATTGATAGCGAATCTCAGATGCAGGCGTTAAGTTGCATGGCGCAGGCGTTCATGGGTTTCTTTCACGTTTGTGGTAGGAAATTTGAGCGCATGCAGGAATTTGAGTTTCGGTTACAGTTGCCTAGCGTTTCCGAGTTTCAAGTTCGTAGTTGGTTTGGAGTCGCGAAAGGATTTCCCAAAGTTGACCAATTGGCCAGCATTGCAGTCCATGGGGCGCCCGTCCATGTCGATGGTTTCGGTGATACTGACATCGCGGCCGCTCTCGCGTACAACAACCACAGCAGCGTAGTTCCGTATACTAGCGCCATTATCAATAAGGTTCACGAGGACGTGCGGTTCAGGCGCGCCTTTGTTTTCCCTTTGCGATTGGTCAATGACATTATGGGGTTGAGGTTGTCACCGTTGGCAGTAGTGGCGTCCACGTCGAAAACTCGTGTAATACATGATCTTAGCTTTGCGAATTCGCCATCGAGTCCAGGGGTCAATGCGGACACGGATTTCTCGACGGCGCCTCCATGTCAATTGGGTCATGTACTACGAGAGCTAGTATGGCGTATTTTGTATTTGCGGCGGAAATACGGTGTGGGTGCGCGCATAGTGCTCAGTAAGATGGATGTAAAAGACGTTTTTAGACAGGTGGCGGTGCAGTGGGAGCGGTCGCCGACGTTTGGATACGTATTCCGCGACCTTGTAGTGGTAGACAGGCGGCTCCAATTTTGGGTGGCGCAATAGCCCGGGATTTTGGTGCCTTTTTGCGTCGGCGTTAGAACACTCGCACGTCAACACTTCGTATGAAAATGCGGTCATAACGGAATCGGGCCGTAAGGCTACCGCGCATGTCGAGGTCACGCAACCAGCAGCCACAGATCGGCCCGCCCCATTACCACGGGGTTGTCGGTTGCCGACAAATACAGGTGGGGGTATAGACGATAATTTATTTGTGCGGTACTACGTCGACGATGGGCTAGTGGTTGAAGTACAATGGTATCGCTCGGGCGTTTGGTGCTTGATGGCGTCAGCTTCGCTGGCGTCTGACCATTTTCGTTTGTTTGGCGAACGGTCAGCGAGGGACCCTCCACTCTTGTCGGCCCGAAAAGTGTCTTCGTGGGGCACACAGCTGAAAGTGTTAGGTTGGGAGATAGACACGATAACCATGACCATCTCACTGCCGTCCGCCAAGTTAGTCAAACTTCGCGATCTACTGCGTGAGTGGCCGGCCGACAGATTGTTTGCTTCGGTGAAGGAGGTGCGATCGTGGTTAGGGAAATTATTGCGCGTTTGTGAGGTGGCCAGAGCCGGAAAGTTTTTCATACGTCGCATGCTCAACCAGTTGGGTCTCCCTCCAATTAAGATATGGCAGGAAAAATTCTTCCCGTCACGGGTTTCCCGACGCGGGCGACTTCAACTTACACCCGAGTTCCATGCTGATGTCGAATTTTGGCGGTTAATGTTTGAGGGCGCACTCGGCTCACCCCTTGGCACTTCACACGCACCACTGTATAGCTTTCGTTCGCAGTCGTATTCGCGCACGCTGTGGTCTGACGCATCTGGGGATGCTATGGGGGGATATTGTTTGGAGTCTGGGGCGTGGTGGAGAGTCGATATCGACGAGGACGTGCGTAATCGATTACGTCAGAAGGTGGAAGACAGGGATGACTTGTCCATAAATGTCCTGGAGTTGTTTGACATGGTCGTTACTGCATGGGCTTTTATAGTTCTAGGAGCTAACACACCACAACACGCGCGAGAAACCATCTTGATGCGCGGAGATAACATGCCCGCCGTTCACTGGGTTAACCATTGTCGGGGGGGAAAAGAACCACGGTCAGGAACGCTAATGCGGATATTGCGGTGTTTAGAGATAGGTAGCGGTTGGTGTTTCCAAGCCAAACACGTGAAAGGGGTGGCTAACACCTTGGCTGACGGAATATCTCGGTGGGATCGTTCATCCATTCCGTCCGCTCTTCATGCTTTCCGGCCCGACGTTAATTGGCAGGAGCAGAAGTTGGGATAAGCGGGTGCAGATCTTTGTACAGGAATTTTGGGCACCAGTACCTCCGTCGACCAGTTGCGAGATCGCCTGAAAGAACTTACGCGTCGGGTTTCCGGTCTTGGTGCACTTTTCGCGGGTTAACCGCGCAGGACCGGTATCTGCAACCGTGTGAGTCGGAGGAGACCAAAGTGTGGGCTTTGATTGATTTCGCTGCTTGGTGTTGTGCGTCAGAGGACAATCAAGCAGGAACTATTTCGAGTAAGCTAGCTGCGATTCAATATTTCCATCGGGTAGATGCTGGCATCGAGCTGTCGATTCGGTCGCCGTTGATCAAGAGTGTATTGCGAGGTATCTCGCGGTCACATACACTGGCGGGAATACGGCCACGGGTTCGGCTCCCTATATCGTGGGATATGTTGATCAAGGGGCAGGAACTCATACCTTCCTGGGGTTCTGGGGGCAGAGTGCTTTGGCTATGTTTGGGCATGAGCTATTTTTCTTCGCCAGGTCAGATGAGGTATTTGCTAATGGCTCAGGTGTGATGAACCCAGTGCATTGTATCACGCGAAGTGATGTTGCGTTCTTTTCTGGCGACAGTCAGTTGAGGCGTCTTCAATGGAGTGATGCCGATCGGGTTGAGGTGCGATTCCGCGGTCATAAAGGCGACCAGGCTCAAGTTGGTAGCGTCATTGTACGTACCCGGAGCGAGGTTCGGGGCCCATGTTCTGAGTTGGGTGAGGGCGGCGGAGCCGTCGCTCTTATGGTAGTACTATTGTCATGTTATGCAGCTCTACCTGAACACGCGCCACTTTCCTCGTACCGTTCAGGGAAGGAAGTAAGAGTGTGGTGATATGGTCAGGCGCTACGAGCGTTGAGAGAGATAGTTGGAAAGTCGGGGCTTAAGCCCGAAGAGTACGCTCTGCACTCGCTGAGGATAGGGAGTGCCTCGACGCTTGCGGCTGGAGGTGACGTGTCGGAACGAGTCATACAGCGAGAAGGGAGGTGGAAGTCCGATGCATATAAGGTGTACACCCGGAATAATGCGGACGATGCGGGACGTGTGTCTCGTAAACTAGCAGCTGGCAAGGGTTTAAAAAGACAGCCAGGTCAAGATACTGTGGGGTAAACTGTAGAAGTTTCGGAGTAACCTCGGTTGTGGAGGAGTCAATGGTGCTGGACCATTCGGTGTCTCAGTTGTCCGATAATTCGCACAGTAGAACCCAGACAGTGAAGGGAGGGAGATGTGTTTATGAGCACAGACATGTGGGAATGAGGCAGAGTTGGATACTGCGGTAGACATGTCAGCCAGCTGCTCTCCCTCCCAAGCCACAGAAAATGATAATATACAACGCAATTCGAAAGATATATACAACAAAGGGAAAGTTTATTAGGAATCGGGAACCGATAGAAAAATAAACTGTGGTTTGTTGTCGTAGAGAGAATTGGCGTTATGGTTCATATTCTTGGCCGAGTAAGAAGTACGTAGCACACTTCAGCAGCAGCTGGCATTGTTTGGTTTATCGTGCTTGTGGAAATACCAAGTGGATACCGCACGGAACGGTGCTGGCAGACTGGTAGAACACGCGAACAGACAGGGCTGTTGTTTACAACTGGACAGCGGTCGCTCGCTGGACCAGATAATTCGTGATTTCTCCCGCCCACCCACCCTTTTTCTTTCGATGGTGAGGGGATGGAGACATTATGAGGATATAGGTACTATTATTCTCGTATATCTGAGGGTAGATGCCATTAAGTTGGCGTGTATCTCTTTGAGGCGGGCAGCCGCTGTAGTCCACAGCTTAGTCGCGGGTGCAAACGAACGAGGTACGGGGGCCACTCGATACAGTCATTTTTAATCTGACCTAATGATCGTGGTGTCCTCCCTTGCAACGAACCATCTGGAACAAAACGTGTTTCTTGACACAAACAACCCACACTATTTCACCCTCATGTCACAGATCTAGGCCATAATAGACCGAGTAAAACTCTGACAGTGACCAAACTTGATAAGGGACCCGATGCACTCCCGATCAACACCGATATGTGACATTTTTGGTATACATCTACAACTTATCAACCTACAAAAAATACCACCCAATGGAGTTGGTTGGCCGTTCTTCCATTGAGAATGTTCGCCCTTTCCAAATCCATGTACTTGCAGCGGGAGGGCTAGAGAAATATCCAAATTATTGAACGGATTGAAGTAGTGTAGATACAAATATTTGTTGAGTGCATTCAGTATGTATGTCAATAGCCGGATACTCTATAACAGAGGTAAGGGTGAAGTGCAATTTCTTATTTAATTGCTTGAGCTGGTGTGGATACGTTTGACAAGAGAGGGAAATCATATTGGAGGAAGTCATCGGTACGTTTGTTGTTATTTTTTTCCGGTGACGCATGCCCTACGGTGGAGGTGTAGCAGTTATTTTCGCAAAAACAAAAGCTATCCGACTGCCGAGGCTTCTTAGCAAAGCAAATCCACCCAATATCGTAGGGGACTGTATTGACATTTCGACATGATTTTCCATGTATGCCTACACCGCCGGGCAGTACTTTCAGCTTTTACGTGACAAAAACGAGTCAGCCGTGGAAGACTAATGCAAGTTTCTCGAATGCGGAGCCTTGATCCCCCCCTACCACAGAATGGGCCGGAATGTTCTGTTTTTTTTCATCATACCTGATTGTGTTGTCGTCTCCCCTCGACCCGTAGCAGCCGGCCTTCGGATCGCGCTGGTTCGAACAGTCGTTGTCCACGATAAGGTTCCCCGACGAGCCCTCTTTGACCTCGATGCTGTCGTTGCAGCCGTCCGGTCCATCTTTCCACTGCATACAGCAAACGCGCGTGGAAACCAAGGTAGGGCACAATCGACGTTGGACTAATTGAACATACGGCAAGGAGGCCACATGTCTGGTGTGATATGTTTATATATATACGAAGTATACATATATCTTGGTTTGTTGAAACCACTCAGAGTCATTTGACCGAAAACTTACTCTATTGATTTGCCTCCTGAGAGGAGGACAAAGGGGAGAGGGGGGAATGTGTCGATTTTTGCAACGACATCAGCAGGATCAGGGGACGACACACACTAGGCTCTAGGCTCCGAGTTACAGTGGAAGGCATCGTACGCCACGGGCTCAACACGATCACAACCCAACCGCTGGGTATTTACGCGTTATGTACACTGGTTTCTTACCTCAGTATCTCGCGGCCCGAAAAAAAATACATGTTACGGCTTGTAGTTTCGCGATGTGCACACACCAGCATGCCACCGTTTCATACGCAGCGCCAACAAAATAATTTCGAGTTTAATGTGTCAGGTTCAGAGCCTCTGGCCTGGGTGGAACTGAGTGGTGCTACGATAGGGGGGGTACCCACATTTTCACTACCCGGTTTTGGCCACTCGGACGAGTGGCTCCAAATATAACTGAAAATTGGACCTAAACAAAGTTTGTTGGCGTTTCGTAACAAAACCTCCGATGGCGGTGCAAATGGAACAACAAAAAACAAAAATAGGTTACGAGTACAACGCAGTAAAGCAGTCACTCGGCCGAGTGGCTCTGTGCAGGTGAAAAATAGCCACCTATACATGACCCCCCTACCGTAGCACCAGTCGACTATGCTCAGTATTTCATGACTGAACACAGTAGTGAGAACAGAGGTAGCCCCGTAACTCAGCACTCGTTATTTCTGACACTGTCGGCACTTTCTTGTCTGCGCTCACGTAGTGAATTCAGAAAACCATACTTCGTACATACGATCGTATGGTATATATTTTCATGAACGTATACTTATTGGCTTTCAAAAAGCGCCTGCCGCGTGTGCTAGATTCGACAGTTAACCATTGATGCTACCCAACCACATCAGCACAAAGAGTGCCTGTCCGGATTTGGTTTTCTTGAGATATACAAATGATGGAGTCACAGACAGTATTAGCAGACAAAAGGTCACGTTTGAAACATAGCAAAACAAGTCAAACATCAACGTGCCGAGTCGGCGGATCATGTCTTATGGAAAACCGGACGCGTGTTGGCGAGGCGAGATAATGCGGAACGCGCTTGGCGATACAGATCAAACTCATTCGTTGGCTCGCGGTGGGCGGAGGGTGCAGGCTGTGCGAGCCCGGATCGCAGTTTGGAAAAGTCAATGGACCGAAACGTATTGCCATGTATATCGTTTGAGCTCCTCAGACAAAGATCCCAAATTCTCTGGCCCGAAACATTATTTAAAAATTCTGTATTCGCGCAACCTCGACCAAGCTATGCATGCGCTAGTCCTAACATAAATATTCAAAACTAAAGCATAATAATATGCTAGTTTTGAAAGAAAAATTGAACAGTAAAGGCATCGTACTATCTAATAGCTGCGCACTTGTGTAGCTCAATCCGTCATACGATATTGGGGCAAAAGGTACAACAACCTAACGTGGCATTGGGTCTCTGAAAAAACTGTCATTTGTACGAATTTCGGGACTCTAGTTGTAATAGTTGTATACCTAATGTATATTAGTAAGTCGCCAATATACCGGTTGCGAAAAAGCATACGTACCTCAGGTCTAACCTCAATCGGCAATCTTAAACCCCTCGAGTACGGGTGGTAGGTATATCACAAACAGTTTTGTAAAACGTAAGTTATTTTTCCAAGACTCGGGCTACGGTTGGGTGCTCACTGTTTTTTTAGTTTTTAGTCCTTCATGTTTCTGCTGTGTTGCTCGGCAGTATATATTTTTTCCCATGAGACTTTTGGTTTGCGCGGTTTGCGCCGCGATACGAGGTGTGATTGCTACACACCCAGTAGCAAAACGAGATCGAGTCCAAAGTGTGAGTGAGGCTCAAGAGACAGACACCCGACCGAGTGGTCTAAACACGATATTATTTAATAGTGCAATTCCGTGCAGACCCCGTATACACCGTAGGCCTAGCTAGTCCCAACGGTATCAAATGGAGTAGTACAATGTCTAGCTTACCGGATCCGTGTTCAAACATGCTTCGATCAATACGTTATACGCGTACTCCTGTCGTACGTATGATATTGTTTTTGTCCATCCCATTCTTATCTTCGCCCTTATTTTCTCTCCCTCTTTAGTCGTAACTCAGATCCGGGGTCACCAAGTAGGCTCTTTTCCCCCCTCTCCACGAAGGTACCCGCCTTGAATGTATTTCGCGAGAACATTTCAGAACTCTCTTCCCTCGTCAACTTGCGGTGGATTCCGCCTACCCACGCCACGAAGGCACTCTCAGCAACTGGTTCCTTTATATTAGTTCGAATAAAGCGAAAATATCACCACGGAGGGATTCGAACTTGGGTACTAATGCCAGTAAAAGCTGACCACTAGTCTACCGGGGCGGGGCGACCACGTATATAGCATGCGTCGTGTGCGCCTCTGTACCTGCTTGCTGGAGGTCCCGATGTAAACCCCCTCCCCGTTCTTTTCTCCGTCGTCGAATCGGAAATCGAACAGCCCGCACTCTTCTATGGTGTTGCCGGTGATCTGCGCTCTGATCACGAAGTTTTTCAGGCGGACGCACTCCCCCCTGTTTTTAGATGTACCGGGGGTTGTGTGTACGTAGTTGTGGCGGGCCGGTTTATGTTGAAAGGCAGCGTCACAGTAAAAATATGATTGTAGGTGTATGTCTATTGTACTATGGCTTGGGACTCATGCTACGATAGAGGTGCACCGTGATTTTTCTGAGCTCTTCGCTTAAGGAGCGCCATACCTCACCGAACAAAATGATTTTGGAGGAGAATAAAAGTGCTGCCGGATGCGAAATCTCATGACCGAAGTATACTCTGAAACATTGTTCGTCACAAAAATGAACGTCCGACGAATTTGGGTTAAGGAGCCCGATCGTTCAGAAAACCATTCAGCCAAAAAGTGCTAACTCTACCGTAGGACTAGTCTTGGGTGTACCGTGTTGTTGTAAAGTGTGCCGGTAACATGTTACAATGTACCGGGTTGTTATATCGTTTTATTGGATGGTCCGAGGAAACACGGTCGCGTCGCGGAGATCGAACAAGTGATTTTTCCTCAGCTGATAGGGAGATACTTTGTCCCTGCAGCATATAAGACATATTAATAGTTCTGTTCAAGAAACAAAACAAGTGTTTTTCCGTTATGTGGTTGGTGTGCTCAATTGACAGCAATTTGAACAAAAGCACCGGGCTCGTCGTAGGAATCCAGACACGTCTCACTGAACGTACATCAATAACAAAAAAACATAAAATCGAGTTATTGTCTTCCACCGTATTAGTGTCGTTTATATCGCAGATAAGCAGTTTTCCGACCGTGTGTAAGCTATACAAGCACGCTTTGCATCAAAACCATTA
This sequence comes from Saccharina japonica, assembly GCA_008828725.1. Taxonomy (NCBI): domain Eukaryota; class Phaeophyceae; order Laminariales; family Laminariaceae; genus Saccharina; species Saccharina japonica. The sequence goes on from MEHQ01003515.1 coordinate 28,665, forward strand.
CGACGAGGTGAGTCTTCGACCAGAATAACATCAAGACAAAAGCGGCACTTCTTCGGTCAGACGTCAAAAATTATTGGTCAATTGTTCAGAATTTGAGCACACCGAAAGCTGTTTGCTTGATTTCATACCCCGACGAAGCGGTTCCCAGAGATGGAGTATTTAGCTCACTGCTGTCCATCGTGTGCGTGGTTTGTTACAGCGATCTGGCTTGTTTTGTTTACCCACTGAACGTGAAATCATCCACTGGACGATTTCGAAAAGGTCGCTCAATTCGTACTTTACGCCGAGACATGTAACGCCCCTAAACCAACGACCAAATGTGTCCAAAACACATCCAAAAGCAAGGAGTGTACGGGGCCTGCAGTACCAATTTTTATCGTGTTTACTGAATTTTTCGGGGCCCAGCCAAAACACGCACCAAAGGCAAAACACACACCAAATCTTTGACATGGTGAGTAATACATTTTTTATTCGGTATGAGTATCCTGCGAACAATTATAAAAGCCGTGCTTTTTGCCGTTACTACAGTAGTTTCGTTGGGTGTTCGTCCCCAGTGCTAATGGTAAAAAGCGCTGTTTTTCAACGCTCAAGCCATATCAGGTACTATTTTGCAACCAATTATGCTTCTATGTAAGTGATATCCAGTTCATTGTTGCGCCGCACAACCTGTGTACCATCATCATTCTCATTTTATATCCGCCATGTACGTCGTCCACTACGCCCAAACCTTTCAAGAGGCGATATTTTTCCTGTATGGAAGCCATAATCTGGCCGCGATAATTACTGTAGAATCGAAGAACCAAATGATAGGACAGACACGTGCAACGGTACGAGGATCGCTTGTCGATGTTCGTGTTTCCTGCCGCCCAGAGTCACCCAATCCAGTGCACGGCTCTGTTGATATTACTGTCCAGACAAGTGATGCCCTTTTCCCTACGCGATACGCACCACAATGGCATTGCATGTTACGCGGCACCAACGAGCTATACGAATGACTCAACTTATTAGTGAGGTTTGGAAACATTCGATTGAGCGGACTAAACGTCGTACATGAAATAACGGAATGAAGGTACAGCCACCTACCGTATCCACGAGATAATATTTTTTCATGTATTATCGGAGCAGTTGTACCCCCAGGTAGCCTTTTCACCGAAAGAATGGGGTTGCAAACATCCTCACTTTTGTCAAGACACGCAATCAGATATTCTGTGGACTTACCCGCAATTTCTGACCTCCATGTCTTGCATTACGAACCCCCTGAGTGGGTCGTCCTCTTCGTTCCCCCTGACCTCGACACACTTGTTGACGAACGAGTCCTGATCGGAGCTGTCGTCTCCGTGCTCGCCGTCGACCGTGAACCCCTTCCCGAAACAGTCGTAAGGCAGCGCATATACAGACATGAAAGTCAAAATGCAACACGATGAATTGGCGCTCTTGTCAACATCAACGGGAGGCGTGCGACATGAAATGTAGCACCTTGAAGCAAAAAGGAACTTGATACGTAGGCGGGGATCTTTTTTTGGCGAACTTTTGCTGTACCAATACTGTTCGAAAACCGTATGTGCGTAATCCTAAGCCTGTCGCCCCGGTGTTCTAACAAGTGGCCACGGAGCCAGTTAGGTTGAAAGTCGGAGGTTCGAGTCTCCGTATGAATATTATCATTCTTAAATGACACCAAATTCGAGACCGCGTAAAATGGCGTGTGTAAGCACAATTCGACGAGAGTTGACAAAGGAAGAAAGTGTTGAAATCGTCTCGCGATAAAACTGCAAGGCAAGAACCGTAGTGGGGGAGGAGGGAGAAGAGCCACTATGTGAACCTGGGTCTGATTCATATATAGGAAGGAGAGAGAAAGGAAGGGCGCAAATAAGAAATGGGATTGAAAATACATAAGTAATGCCGTCAGCACCGCAGTCCCGAGGTCGAGGAAAAACACTTCAAATTACACTGAAATGTTTGCGTTGAAGTGAATTAGTTCAATACTCGAGATAGTGAGTATGAAAATTCTTTGACAATTCCCATGAGCACCGCAGTCCCGAGGTGGAGGAAAAAACACTTGGAATTACACTAAAATGTTTGCGTTGAAGTAAATCGGTTCAATACTCGAGATAGCGAGTATGAAAATTGTTTGACAATAATGGCAAACAAATGTATATGTTTTCACCTCCCAGGGACATGCTTTATTTGATTCATACTAGACTAGTTCAAGACAGTAAACAACTTTTCGCCTTCGAGGGACAGCAGTACTATCTGTACATACGGGATTCGCCGGGTTTGAGTTGTCAACGAGGAGGAGGAGTGCCTCGTCGGTGTGCACTTCGAACGCCAACAACCAAACTGAATATTCACAGCGCTATATACATACATATTATACGTATTTCAGAAAACAAAAAAGTCTGGAAAACGCCGCCTCCACCGTAGGCGCCTTCTCGAAGCACGAGGCATTTGGAACATATCGGTACATAAATAGGCGGGAAGGCTTCGTACAGCAGTAACTGTTCGTCCCCCTCACGAAGCACACCACTGCTGTTCTGGGTTTAGAATCGCGCACTATACTCTCTCTCGTCGCCGGTTGCAGTGTGGCAGTATACCCCGACGAACGAGAAAACCGACCTCAACACAACGACAATAGAAGTGGTTCGGTCGAGTCATTTATAGGTACACTGACAGGAATAAGTAAAACCTAAGTAGAATACCGGGTGACAGGTGTACTACGTAATAAGGCACCATGGCTGTGCTGCGGAAGATCCTCATAAAGCACTACGTTGCTCGAGTAGCCCAACGTGCACGCCATCGGCTGTGAACACCTTTGTGATGAGAGAGTACGGGCACAAGGCAATTCACGACGTATCAGTACCCGACAGCACTTAAGAACCCGATAGTTCAGAATTTGAGGCTGGGTTTCAAGACGAAAACATAAACATGACGTCTATTGTATTGAAATTAGTGTATGACACACCCTGTCTTACATGCGAATTCCAGCCTGGTCAGAATTAAAAGATTCTTAGCTGGTGTCGCGTACTGTACGTCAGAGAGTCATACTACGTTAAGTAATATATACAGCAGTACGTGACACCTCATCAGAAACAGAAAACATGGTCCAGGCTGAATTTCATATTTGAGATAGGGTGCCAGGTTATTTTTTAATCTAATTTTAAGATAACGACTCCCGAATATCCTAATCCCAGCCTGGCTTTCTTATTTTATGTTGTTTACTACCTGGTATTGGGTGTCGTTTACCGTATGGATATTACGTATCATAACAAACTGCCAAAAACGTTTTCGATCGTTGTCTTCCAACCTATTTGTTTCATCGTAGTTTTTTAGGGCTGCATACTGACTACTGACACAGTATGTACTGGCAGTAGTAATCTACTGATTGAAACGACCGGTATATCCGCAAGTAGGTTTTACTTTGCCTACCTCCAAAAAACACGCTATCATACAGCAGTAGTAGGCAAGCCCGCGTTTCGGGGGGAGATAAGAGGGGAGGCAAGACAGTATACTGCTGCAGTCCAGCATATTGGTTAATTTTGACGACAGTATAATCGCTACTGACTGGGTCATCCAGTGCCCAGCCCTTTAAAGGTATATATAAGGTACGTTAAAATCACGTCACCCCGTGCGCTGTGGTTGTGGCTTGGAATCCACATATATACAGCACGTTTTTCGCCCAAGCTGTGGTCGTGGCGTGAAATCCACATATAAACAGCACGTTTTTCACCCAAGCATGCTGTCCTGTTCAATGATTAGGAAAAAATCGTTTTATCCGGTTTTTGGTTTTGATTATAACGCCTCGTTATCCGAATTTCGGTTTAATTTTCCTGCCTCTCGGTGCCCACCTCTACTCGTGAACCAGCGTCGAGATGGTGCTCAATTGTTGCGTCTATCCGCGTCTTTGCTTGTTTCATATTTGTTTTGGTCGTTTGACTTCCAACAGTAGAGTGTTTGCGTTTTTTTTTTCTTACTTTTACGTCTCTAAAAATTCTCCCGAAGGAAGGATTTGCGGTAAATTGTTTAAAAAACGGCAAAAAAATACTTTAGAGAAGTACGTTTTTGATCAAAAGTTACGGTAACTTTTGGCTCTCAGTTTCATTGGCCTACACACACCGAGCATTCTACAGACGCAGAACGCCACAAATTATGGGAGATGTCTCCCATATAGGCCCCAACCTTACTGCTTGCTCTACACAACACAACAACCGGTGGGAGCACAGAGGCTCGAGAGGTGTGCTACAGCAGTAGTATGATACGGACAAGCGGTGCTGGATTTTGCTGACGGGGCGCCGGCGGACTGCTGGCGGCCCGCTACGGTACGCTCTCGCCGGCTTGGTGTCGTGGAGGATGCGCTGTTCAGAAGAACTACTCGTACGAGGACGAGTTATACTCGTACGAGTCGTACTCGTATGTTGACGTAGTCTTACCGCCTTGCTTGTAGAGCGCGACAGGATGACAGATCGCCGTGTATCTTTTCAATTTCACCACACCGCGGTAGCAGCACTAGCAGCACTAGCAGCAGCGGCGGCGCGCCGCCACGGTCTATATATGTCGGGCCCCGGGCGGGCTTGGAGCGGAGCGTGCCGGCGCGGTGTCGCGCGTAGGTCGTGGGCAGGAGCAGGAGCAGCACACGACGACAAGAATAGTTGGACGCAAAATCGAGAAAAGCAAGCACGGGAGCTGTTGCTTCTCCTTCTCTCTGCTGCTGCTCTGCTGCTGTTGCTGCTGCTGCTGTTGTTGCTGCTGCTGCTGCTGCCGCTGCTGCTTGGGCTGCCGCTGCTGCTGGGGCTGCCGCCACGTAGCTGCAGCCACGGTGCTGCTGCTTGCGGTCGTGGGATTGCAGCTGCGGCACTGCAGTCATACCCCTGCCGCCGCCACCGTTGCTTGGCTGCCGTTCCTCTCGTACGCTACTTTTTGTTTTCGTCAGCGTTGTTTGTTTGGTTTGCCGCATATTGCCTCACCCCAGTTCCCTTATTATTTTCGGAGGCGTCGCCTGCAGGATTTTGTTTACTTCTATCGCAAACACACCGAAACCATGAGGGGAAGGGAATTCACTTTTTTGAGCAGAAGGAAAGTATATATTGTTTTTACTTCTATCGCAAACACTCTAGTGTTCTTCTTGTTTGTGATCTTAGCTCCCCGGCACGTTGCACCTGTGAGTATCTCTGGGTCTTACTATTGCTTTGTTACCACATAAATGGTATTGAGATATCTATTAATTGGGGGAAGACTCGCTGGGTGTTTTATTAATCTATTAATATATGTCGACGGGTAAAAAGGACGGTTGAATGTGAAGAACACACACACGTATAAAACGATATATATACGTATAATACGTCGGCAGTTTAGCGACGCTATTTTTCTTTTTTCTTTTTTTTTGTCCATCCCATTTATTATCTTCGCTCTCCCTTTCTCTCTCCTCCCTACAGTGTTTCAACTAAAATGCGGCGTAATCGGAAATTCACGTCGTTTGTCAGCCGCCTGCCCGCTACAACAGTGGGCACCTTCGAGTACTATCAGGATGTACAGGTAGCCATGAGCAGCGGGGTGCGCGTGAAGCAAAAAGCAGGAGCCGTACGCCGACGAGCCTTGACGCACGAGCGATAATGTGACCCGGGAAACTGCTGTTTTCGGGTTTGCATCGTTTTGGTGGCTTTTTTCATGGTGGGAGCACACCCGAACCAACCCCCCCCCCACCTCTGCCGAACACAGTTCTGGTCATAGCAGAGGCCCCTCGTGGTGAAACACATTCAGACTTCGAAGGGAGGTGTCGACCATCAAGCCAGTGACGCCTGCCCGTGTTTTGGTCCTCGTAGCTTCGTCGAGCGAGTAGTTGAGTGCCTCTCAAACTGACGACGAAAGCCGTTGCAGACCGGCCTCTGGGGCGGCGGACCCCACCTTCCAGGTGGTGCTCGCGAGACGCATGCGGTCTGACGAGGGCAAGCGCCAGAGAGACGGGGAAGACACGGTCTCAAGCTTTCCACAGATACTTGGTCTCACGGGGTTCGTTCTCTGTGGCCCGAGATATTCCTGACCAACGTGGGCCTAAGAAAGCTTGCTTTTTCGGTATCCTCCGCTCGCACGACTCATGCCTGTCGCTCGCATGCTCGTATAGGGTTGCCTAGTTCCCTGTGCACATGCCACAACACTCAAGATTTGACCGCTGATAACTACCAGCCTGCGACACAACACAACTAAACAAGGTGCTCATCTCCTCCAGTATCCTCCTGTAAGCACAGCCTCTTGTTGCTCAGGACCGTTCGCCTCTGGTTTGCGGAGAAACGCGACGTCTGGCCTGTGTCCTCTTCTCACGAGCCCATTTTCCATAGCGTTTCAAGGGTTTCCAAAATTTTATGGTATGTTTGTATAGGGGCATTCTAATAAAAAAATACGGAGGAACTTAGTTGAAACAACACTGCCTAGTCGTAACTCAGATCCGGGGTCACAAAGTAGGCTCCTCTCCCTCCTCCCCCACTACGGTTCTTGCCTTGCATTTTTATCGCGAGAAGACTTCAGCCTTTCCTTCCCTCGTCGACTCGCATCGAATTGTGCCTACCCACGCTACTATTAATTGGCGCTCTCAGCAGTTGATTCCGTTTTTATTTATTTTTGCAAATAAACTCAAAAGTCCGACCCACGTGAGATTCGAACTCCAGACATCAACGTTCAGAAGCGTTCGAGGTTACCTCTAGACCATCGGGGCGACCCGACTCGCCTTATGTATGATACAATATGATATAATATCTCACAGTTGTCCGAGTACCTTGGAGTAAAGTCCCGAGTATTGGAGATAAATTACTTCAGGTACTTGCGTGTACTCGGAGTATTTCGGGGTTCGATACTCCGGATACTGCTCGTACTCGGAGTATTTCGGGTATGAAACATCTCATACTGCTCTTACTCGGCAGTATTTCGGGGTCCGATACTGCGGGTACTCCTTGTACTCCGAGTATTTGGGGCTTCAGATACTGCCATACCGCAAAGTACTCCGAGTATTCAGGCCGCTAATACTCCTATACTCTTAACCCTTTAGGACTGGAGTCCCGTTTTGGGGACAAATTACTCATGAATTAGAGTGGTTTGTCCCCAAAACGGGACTGCAGTCCTAAAAGGGTTAAGTACTCGGAGTACGAAATGTACTCGATACTCGGAGTATACTCGGAGTGTGAAGTACATTAGGAGCATCTTCTGCATCATTTAAAGACGTCGGCCGTCATTCCRCTCCAAGGTTCTGGGAACATGTGACTGGCGTTTATAGCATTCCAAGAATATCACAGATGCTCCCATTACCTCGGAGTATAATATAGCTATTTTCGAGCAAAAAAATACTTCAGCGTACTTTGGTATACTCGCAGTATTTCGGTGTCCAATACTCGTCGATACTCGGGAGTACTCCGAGAAACTTCAGATGTTTTTATTCCGAGTACTGCTTGTAGCTCGAGTATAAGTACTGCTCATACTCCCAGTATCAGAGTGATTTGGGCCTTGCAGTACTGTTCAATACTCCAAGTACTGATATGTAGGCCACCAGTACAGTCGGGATCTGTGGCTCAGTACACCAACAACTACATAATAGGAGCATTTTTTCAAGCTGGCGTTCCAGCGCATATTAATAGAATACGTGCGTCTCTGAATTAACTAAGCAGTAGTAGAAAGCGAGGTGCTACACGGGTGCCCAGGACCCCCCTCGCGTAATGTCGGCGTAAACAACAAACTTGCGGAGACGTTCAACAACATACATAGCACACCATTCGGCGTACTGAATCTACAGATTGTCGACACCTTTTGTGGGGTTTGCTACATCGTTCAGCGTTTCACAACGACCTTTTCACGCCCACATTGTGCAAGGAAGGGGTGTGTACATTACTGTAGGTCAAAAAGGGGGCAGAGCTTCTACACACCAGATTGATCTTTTATTGTTGCTGTACATACCTGGTACCGGTATCTATTATTTTAAAGTAACAAAGTCTCAGCCGTTTATGTCCAAACTGCACAAAAAGATTTTTAGGGGAGGGCTTATTGTTGTGGGCAAGCTTCCTGCAATGTATGGGTGCTAGACTTGTACATAATAATCGCAACACAGAGCAAAGATAACGACAACTAAATGCTCCGAACAACCCTCTAAAATCAATATAAAAATGGTCTTGTAAGCCAACAACACATCCAAGGCATGCTCGTACGCTGGGTGCTTCCTACAACAACATATAATACATGTATGGGTGCTAAGACTTGTACATAATAATCGCAATACAGAGCAAAGACAACGAGAACTAAATGCTCCGAACTACCCTTTAAAATCAAGATAAAATGGTCTTGTAAGTATACATGTGGTCCGAACTACCCTTTAAAATCAAGATAAAAAACGATGGTAAACAAAAGAAAAAAAAAGAAGCAACGTAGAGACACATTTTCCCTTATCTGCGAAATAAAAACACTTGCTTTCAGTATGGGTCGGATCGACGGATCGGATCCGCCGATCGAGCCCTGAAAAATAAAAGTCAGGTGTTCGAGCCTCACCTCAAGCGTTGCTTCTTTTTTTTTTCTTTTGTTTTCCATCGTTTTTTATCTTGATTTTAAAGGGTAGTTCGGACCACATGTATACTTACAAGACCATTTTTATCTTGATTTTAAAGGGTAGTTCGGAGCATTTAGTTCTCGTTGTCTTTGCTCTGTGTTGCGATTATTATGTACAAGTCTTAGCACCAATACATGTATTATATGTTGTTCCCCAAGGTGAAAAAAAAGTGATCCCGGTGTTCCCCAGCCCCGCAGCCTCTGAACCTCCATGTCCCGAGTTCGAGGCCACCCATGTACGTTCACCTTTTTTTTTTCATGTTTTTTTTTTTGTTTTAGTATCGAACTACCACTGTATACGAAGCGGGGCTTCGCCGCGACGGGCTGACGCCCGCCTGCGGCTACGCGCAATGCCCGTACCGGCGAGGAGTAGTCTACTGAGTAGGAGTTTTCACTTTCGTCTTGAGCATACTATACCTAAAGTAGTATGCATTGTACTGTATATACCTGGTACGATTATTTACTGTCGTCTTGAGCAACATACTAAGATATTGTCAACTTACCGAACTATACCTGGTGTGTTTTTTCACTTTCTACTTGGCCTATTATTTTACCTATTTTTCCATGCTTCCCTTGTGTGCATTCTTTGAAACCTTGTATTTATTTTGTGACGTTCCTGGTATGTTATCTGCATTTTTTATTGATGTACGTAGATATAAATTTACTTCCCTGGATATGTTAAGCCAATTGTTGGTATTGAATTGTGAAGCACATTAATTTGAAAATACTATATACCAGGATGTATGTACCTGAAATAACAGTAACAGAGAAGGCCTTTTTGCCACGATGTCTTGCAATTCTGATCCTTGCTTGTTGCCACCATAACAGTCACAGAGAAGGCCTTTTTGCCACGATGTCTTGCAATTCTGATGCTTGCTTTTTGTTATTACCGGTCAACCATCAGGAACCCTCAGTATATGTAATATGTTCGCGCAAGGGTTGGAGATGCAGCACACCCCATTTTCTTCTGATATAACACCAGCTAATTGCACAGATAAGTATACCCTCGATCTCTCATAAGCAGCCAACAAAAATAAATGAAAGCCTATCAAGGGTCGGGCAACTCTAGTTTCTACTTGAGGCTTAAAATCTACCTGGTACGAACTACAGCTGTTGTCCTTTTGCTCCACCCTTATATCTTATGACTCGCTCGTTCACAGTCGAAGCCCCACCCCCACACCATGCCCTCGCCAGCCCCCCGCCGCCTCCTGTTGTTAATGTTACACTTTGCGACAAGTTTATATATATCAGAACGGCAACCCGCGACCATGGTACCGTACCGGGTTATTAAAGCTGCCCTCTCTGCACTGGCAGTGCTTTCCTATAGAGGCTTCCCTGCACACCCAAATATCCCCCAAAAACAATAATCACTTGCTTAGCCTCTTCTTCACCGCCTCTTTAAGCTTATCCTGAGTCCAGGCGCTGTGACATCGTTCCATCAAAACCCGCCCTCCAAACTACGCAGGACCCGCTTAAGCGCATTAGAACCGAGGCCGTCGATAGCGTCATCTGTCATGAAGAACCCCCCCCCCTACACTGCGCCCCCTGCGATGCATGCCACATTGGCCGAGGACAGGTTTCCTCGCCGATAGCTGACCTCTCCCAACAACGACGTTTTCCCCCCTGCAGCCCTAGCTGGGAAAGTAGATCGTGTAATCTCCGTCGACGCACCCCCCCGCTCCGAGTTGAACGCGCCACTAGACTGCTGCTGTCTGTGCCCTGCTCGCACTCCCCGCACCCCCCCTATTCACTCGCTCCTCGACGGGTCTGCCCTCTGGTAAACACGGCGTGATAAGCTGCCGTTGCACTGGCGTACTGGTGGAAGATGTCTTCCTATCCACGCCGGCGCCGGCGCACTCATCTACGGGAAATAATCCGACGGGTGGGTACAATAACCAGAGGATAGAAGCCAAGTTGCCGAATAATCAGGTAACAATAGTATCGAGGAGGTTGCCAGCGAGGCTGTCAGCAGCAAGTACAATGCAGATACGAAAACATCAGCGTCGAACTTCTGGTGCCATTATAAAACTTCGGAATAGTATGCATTCACGTCGGAAATAGTTGCATGCACTTCGCATGACTTGCGTCTGCTACGTGAGCATATCGCTGGGCTGCCACGTTGATGAGGGAGATAAGYGGTACGGAACCCGGGGCAGCAGGCGACCTTCGTATGTAATAGCGGGCCACAAGCACGCAATGAAAACAAGTACGCGCTTCTAAAATTATGATATGCCGTTCCTGGATCGTACAACGTCYGAAGGCGCGCGCGCACTCAGCACAGCGAACATAATTGGGAGTCTCCACGGGAGGCTTCGGCGCCTCCGACCAAGGTCAGCACCGGCGTCAGTACGGCAGCATCACAAATAACACAAACGCCGTATGTCCTCGATGGCGTTACAGCAGTGACAGCTCTACATCGTAAATACGTTCCTGGTGTACTCTCCCGACACCACACCTGCAACGGTTAGCGCGACAGGGCTGAAAGTGATTGCCCGCGGCTAATCGTCGCGCCGAACCCACCGGTCGCTCCTCTTCGCGGGTAGATGTTTGAACGGAAAACGTGCCGGGTTGCGGGCGGCAGGAATCCAATGTATCTGTGACGGTGACGGCGGAAGGAATGTAGCACACGCAAGAAAAAGATTACGATGCCAAGTCCTGCGCGTTGGCGACAGGAGGTGTACTGCAGGGTTTCTGTCTTCTACGCGCGCGCACTTCTCGCTTGTCCGTAAGCTATGCCTACCAAAACAAAAACATAGTGATTACTGTGAGGAATGCGTCGATGGCGTCTTGTTAAATTAGTAACAGGCCTCCTTTCCGCATGCACGGTCGCTATTCATTATTCGTGGTGACTTGCGTGCTCTCGGATCAAGACCTCGGCATCACCGCGTCGTCTCTTTCTGTGGACACTGCATCCCACGATTATCCCTTCATCCCTGGACACTCAGGGTCCGTTGTGTTGGCGGCAGCGGCGCGCCGCAAGCAACCAGCTGCTTTCTTTCGAAGAGCGCACCGTTAGTAGTACGACACAGGCGATAGCAGCATAGTTAGGCACCGTACACGACGATACAATGAGAACCGGTGGCGACGTATCATCGGGCAAACAGCAGCGATGCTGTGGCAATCGTGCAAAACCGGTGTATATCTACTCCTAGTCGCAGCCACCCACCTGCGGGTTCCATTTATGGCGTGTGCTCGTCCGGAATCCACTTTGGACACGGAAATATCATCCCATACGTCCGTCATCCACCCTCCACGTCACGGGGTGTTTCTTGCGGAACTACATACGTGTCCCGAGCCAGAGCACGCCTGCCTGCAGAAAACTTGAAGAGCTAATGGACACACGCCGGATGAGGACGCGCGCGACGCACGCACACACGCGGCCAATAAAACACCGCCGGGAGAAGAGCAGCACAGCGAGTTGGTTATTTTGCTCGCCAGTCAAGTACCACAGAGGTGTAAAGCAAGCGCATAACAACAATACCAACTACTGTTGTACTCTGTACGTGTGCTGCTACTGCTGCTGCCGCGCTGCCGCTGCCACCGTACTGGCGTTTTCGATCTTCAAAGTGATGCATGCACGCATACCAAAAATGCGGTGATACTACACCGTTGCGTGCATACTCTTGAGCAGTTTGTTTCCCACGTAAGCCATGCGCCACAGAGACGTACAGCAGACCCACAACACCACCTTCCTTCTACTACTACTACGCCACTGCTCTTACTAACTTTTACTGCTGGTACTGCTGCCCGCAAGCGTTGCCGGGCTTTCAGGCGATGCATTTACGTACGTACACTCGCGGCGACAATATAACGTACCATCATGGCGGCAATTAGTTGTTAATCGTGAGTGAAGCGCAGCGGAGATGTAAAGGAGACGGACAACAACAGCAGCTACAACTACTGTTACTACTATCGCTACTGCTGCTGCAGTGGTGCTGTCGAGCTTGCCTGCACAGGCGAGCTTGCCTGCCGGCGATGAAGGCGCCAGCTTCAGCAATACCTACCTGGTAAAGCAATACTGTACGATAGTGACATGAAACGTACCTGTCTGCAGCCCGGTCCTATTGGAGTGTGTAAAGGGCGTAACTGCACGGCCATGCTCCCACCCACAGTAGTAGAGGGCGAGGTGTCTAGAAACCTGGGCAGTATCCTCTCTCATGGCCCTGCTGTGACAGACACAGCAGCAGTGTCGGTGCGCTGCTTTCTGCTATGAGGGGGTTTCGACCTACGTTATGAGCCGAAAATGGTGCGGGGCAAGTCTTGAATCGTCCCCTGTGTGGATGATTATAACTTGGAAAAAGAGTTGCCAAAGTTGTCAAAAAACGTTTGGGAACGAAGACGACTACTTGGCGTTAGTGTGAATCCCCCGACTAACAGATGACAGCATTTTTCCCCCAGGCATCTAAAGTTGGCCGCGCCGGGTGGGTGCTCTGTGCTGTTCGGGCGTCCTTGGAGCAGTTGGTTGTACCCTATCACGGTAATAGAAAACGCCTCACGCTATTGAGGAACCTCATCTCCCAAAATATTACAGCAGTACGAAGAATCATATCCAAGAAATGAACAGAATGTCTGGTCGTCTGGTCGTACGTCATCAACGTTTGTTTGTTTTTCACGTTATTTTTTTTACGGTACGTTTTACCCACAGGTCGTATACGACGTATACTCGTACGTTGTACTCGTACAGCGAGCTGCATGGAAAGCAAACCACCGTAAAACCGATACATACTGCTCTGCCGTACCCTTGTTCTATCAGGTAGACTACCACTACTACTGCTGTTGCTGCTGTGTATCGGATCAAACACGGAGGAAACCTTGCAAGATCGGAAGCCACAGTCAGAGTTGCAGATTAACGATCCACCAGTGAGTAAGTGAGGCAGGAAGGGGTAGTAGGACGTAGAAAAAGAAGAGGAGAGGACAAGCGGGCATATAATATAGGAAATGGTCATTTGAGGGTATACCCCCTGATTTTACGGCCATTTGGGGGTAGGGTCAAAATGCGCCCGCGGAACGTGCTCCCGCGGGCCCAAACAGGCCTCAAACGCCATTCCGAAGGCCTGGCGAGATGCCCGAAGCCCATGCCAAACACGCACACAACTTTTGTTTTTTTTTCAGGCATGTCCTTGGACCTAACGGGACGGCGGCGCACGAGGGAGCAAGCGAAGTCCCCCCTTTGACCACATCTTGGGGGGGGATAACCCCACGTACCTACTAAATGTATCTACTCCCCCCGACCCGATTGACCACTTCTTTCACCCCGAATGACCGAAACCATACCCCCTTTTGACCATCTGCGACAGCCTCAAAACCGACTACAGCAGTACGTGTCCACGTCACCGCCCAACAGCCCGAATAGACCACGGGGCGGAACACCCAGAACTTGCGAGTAGTTGGGATCGCTTGCCTCCCAAAATCTCGGCGGAACTATATAAAAATCATTTTTTTATTGACGATATCAAGATATCGGCTCTTCTGAGAAAACATTACGGTGATGGGAGAATCAGAATACATACGCGCAGTAGTTTCTCCGCGTATGAGTCGTGGGTCGTGGGTTGCTGGGTACTTGGTGCTTTAATGCTGGGTGCTGTGGTGGGGGCAAAGCGCCAGAAGCGGTGCCCAGACCAAATTGGCTCGACATGGCAGGAAAGAGTTGGTTCACCTGACTCTACGGTCAAAGCCACTAGGCGTCTGTGCTGTGTGTTGGACGGCAGGCTGGTGTGTTCTATGGTCCAGGCAGAACAATTTTTCCTAAGGGGGTACAGGGTTTTTCTCCTTCATTTTTGAGAATTGACACATGAAACAAAGTGCTCCCGAATCGCGCGGCCGAGAGGAACCCAAAACCGGTCTTAAAAATAAAATCCATGAACAATGGCCATTTTTCGAAAAAAATGAGTTTTTTTTTTTTTTTTTACCTCAAAAACGGCAAAGATATGACCCAAAACGACGCCCAATGAATGCTGGAGTTGTCGAGAAGACACTCTTTATAACCAGGTATACATACAAAGCAGTAGTGCATATATTACGTGCGAACACACTGCAGAAACTGAATCACTGCTACATCGCAACAAGACTAAACCTTCGCATGCTGTAGCTTCAAAAGACAGCGGGTGTGTGTACTCCAGTACACCAGCTCTGTGTGTGCCACCTGGTATATACTGCTGGGTGTGTGTACTCCACTACACCAGCTGTGTGTGTGCCACCTTGTGTGCTGTTGTACTCGGTTCTTGTCCTGCTGTGGTAGTCTAAGTTCAAGTGTTGCTGCTGTGGTACTGTAACTTCAAGTGTTACTGCTGTGGCACTCTAACTTCAAGTGTTATAGTGTTTGAAAAAAACAAATGAGCGCGCCATTTTTTACAACCGCTTTTCTCGGCCCACAGAGTTTTCTTTGAAAAAATAAAAAACATGGTCCTGGGTCCAGGTCCAATTCATCCGAATCCGAGAAGTTTTTCTACATTCATCGTTTGAATTTCGCGCTAATATCTCCACAGCTGGAGCCGGAAAAATACGGTTTTTCACCCATATCTCGCTTCACAATAGAAAAAAAAAAGAAATGTCAACTCAGAATTTTTCCCCTTGACGAGATACGTTCAAATCCGGTGTAAAACTAAAATGACGACCACCGTGTCGACCTTCAAAATCTTAACCAGTGTTTGTCGGAAAAGCGGAATACTCCGACCCAACGACGAAAAAAACACATCTGATACGATGGTTCGATCCGCTTGAAAGAGAGCTTTCCGGCACTATATTTTTTGTCTTGTGAAAATAAGTGACCACCTCAAAACAACTCAATATCTGAATGTCGAAATTTAGGAAAAATTGTTCTGCCTGGACTATAGTAGTATCACCCGGCAACCAAGCACCAAGCACCCAGCAACCCACGACCCACGACTCATTGGCGGAGCAACTACACGTATGTATTCTGATTCTCCCATCACCGTCATGTTTTTTCAGAAGAGCCGATATTTTCATATTTTCTCAGAAGAACCGATATAATCATATCGTCGTATAAAAAATATATTTTTATATAGTTCTACCGAGATTTTGAGAGGCAAGCGATCCCGACTACTCGCAAGTTCTGGGTGTTCCGCCCCGTGGTCTATTCGGGCTGTTGGGCGGTGACGTGGACACGTACTGCCGTAGTCGGTTTTGACGCTGTCGCAGATGGCCAAAAGGGGGTATGGTTTCGGTCAAACGGGGTGAAAAAGTGGTCAATCGGGAGGAGTAGATAATTTTAGTAGGTACGTGGGGTGATCCTCCCCCAAGATGTGGTCAAAGGGGGGACTTCGCTTGCTCCCTCGTGCGTTGCCGTCCCGTCAGGCCCATGGACGTGCCTGAAAAAATAACAAAGTTGTGTGCGTGCTTGGCATGGGCTTCGGGCATCTCGCCAGACCTTCGGAATGACGTTTGAGGCCTGTTTGGGCCCGCGGGAGCACGTTCCGCGGGCACGTTTTGACCCTACCCCCAAATGGCCGTAAAAACAGGGGGTATACCCCCAAATGAGCATTTCCCTATAACATACCAAGGAATTGGAATAACGCTTGACGTATCGGGCTGCCTCCCAAGTGCTTCCTTGGGACCCTACGTAGTATAGTGTACCAGGTAGTCGCCAGCGACCTGGCGATGATAAAAAACCAAACAATCAAACCCCGACGACGGTCATCATATAATAATAATATAATAAGGATTACATTTCATCCCTGCGTTTTCCGAGCCCGGCGCCCATTGGTCGAGGGGGCCCCCCAGCCGGCGTCCGGCCAATCAGGGCCCGCGGCGCGCGCGGCGGAAGTTGCCCCTCGGCGGAAACGTCCAGTCCCGCCGTACCCGGGGACGATAGGGCCCCATCCCCGGTTCGGAAATCCCTCCGTATCTCTACAACTCCAACCACCCGGGGAGGACAAAAACGATCCCCCGGCTCGAAACCGCCCCGCACGGTGTGGAAACCCCAGCCCGACCGGCCGATCGCTGATTGGCTGGCGCTCGAAAATGAAGCCAGCACCACCCAGGGATGATACGGCCTCATTCCCGGTTCGCGCTTCGCGGTGTGGAAACCCAAATATCACTGGCTCGTAGCTGATTGGCTTTGTGGGCTGACGTTCGTGAAGCCAGCGTGTCCACCAATGGGAGCAAAGAGGTTCAGCAATTTCGTTAAACCCGATCTATTAGACCTATTTGTCTACATAGGAGCGGTTGTCATTCCACATGGATCGCCATCCACAGCCCTCGCTTGGCGCAGCCCAATCAGAAAAAAAGCGCGCGAAGCGCACCGAGTTTTGCGCTTGTATGATAGGCATATGGGTTTCATCCCTGCGTTTTCCAAGACCGGCGCCCATTGGTCGAAGGGGGCTCCCAGCCCGCCCCCGGCTAATCAGGGGCCGCGTCGCGCGCGGTGGGAATTACCCCTCGGGGAAACCCCTCAGTCCCGCAGCACCCGGGGACGATAGGCCCCCATCCCCAGTTCAGAAATCCCTCCGTATCTCTACAATGCCACCACCCGGGGCCGAAAATTTGATTCCCCGGCTCGAAACCGCCACACACGGTGTGGAAACCCCAGCCCCACCGTCCGATCGCTGATTTGCTGGGGCTCCGAAATAAAGCCAGCGCTACCCGGGGACGATACGGCCCCATCCCCGGTTGGGAAATCCCTCCATACATCTCCAACTCCAATAGCCCGGAGACGTAAACCGAGGTCCCCCGGGTCAACACCGCCTCGCATGGTGTGGAAACCCCAGCCACACCGGCCGATCGCTGATTGGCTGGGGTTCGTATACAAAGCCAGCGCCACCCGGGGACGACAGAGTGTCATCCCCGGATCCGAAATCCCACCATAAATCCACAACCCCTCACCCGGGGACGATTGGTCCCCATCCCCTGTTTGGAAATGCCACCGTATCTCTACAACTCCGACCACCCGGGGACGAAAAAAACGATCTCCAGGTTTGAAACCACCACGCACGGTGTGGAAACCCCAGCCCGACCGGCCGATCGTTGATTGGCTAGGCCTCGAAATGAAGCCAGCGCCACCCGGGGACGATAAAGACCCAACCCCGGATCGAAACTCCCTTCATACATCTACAACTCCAACAGCCCGGGGTCGAAAACCGAGGTCCCCCGGGTCGACACCGCCGGGCATGGTGTGGAAACCCCAACCACACCGGCCGATCGCTGATTGGCTGGGGCTCGTAGACAAAGCCAGAGATACCCGGGGACGACAGAGTATCATCCCCGGATCGGAAATCGCGCCATAAATCCACAACCCTTCACTCGGGGACGATTAGTCCCCATCCCCGGTTCGGACATTCCTCTGGTACTCTACAACTCCGACCACCCGGGGACGAACCAAACGATGCCCCGGCTTGAAACTGCCCCGCACGGTGTGGAAACCCCAGCCCGACCGGCCGATCGCTGATGGGCCGGGGCTCAAAAATAAAGCCAGCGCCACGCTGGGATGATAAAGAACCATCCTCGGATCATAAACCCCTCCATACATCCACAACTCCAACAGCCCAGGGGCAAAAACCGAGATCCCCCGGGTCGACACCGCCGCGCACGGTGTGCAAACCCCAGCCACGACGGCCGATCGCTGATTGACTCGGGCTCGAACAAAGCCAGAGCCACCCGGGGACGATAGCGTATCATCCCCGGATCGGAAATCCCGACATAAATCCACAACCCCTCACCCGGGGACGATTGATCCCCATCCCCGGTTTGGAAGTGCTTCCGAATATCTACAACTCCGACCAACCGGGGAAAAAAAAATAATCTCCCGGCTCGAAACCGCCCCGCACGGTGTGGAAACCCCAGCCCGACCGACCGATCGCTGATTGGCTGGGGCTCAAAACAAAGCCAGCGCCACCCGGGGACTATACGGCCCATCCCCGGTTCGGAAATCTCTCCATACATCTACAACTTCAACAACGCGGGGACGAAAACCAAGGTACCCCGGGTCGATACAGCCGCGCACGGTTTGCAAAGCCGAGCCACACCGGCCGATCTTTGATCGGCTGGCGCTCGAAATAAAGCCAACGCCACCCGGGGCCGATATAGTATTATTCCCCGATCGAAAATCCCACCATGCATCCACAACTCCTCACCCGGGGACGATAGTTCTCCATCCTCGGTTGGGAAATCCCTCCGTATCTCTACAACTCCGACCATCCGGGGACGAAAAAAATGATCCCCCGGGTCGAAACCGCCCCGCACGGTGTGGAAACCCCAGCCCTACCGGCCGATTGCCGATACTCTGGGGTTTGAAAAAAAAGCCATGGCCACCCGGGGACGATAAGGCCCCATCCCTGGATCGGAAATCCCCCCATACATCCACAAGGTCAACAACGCGGGGACGAAAACAGAGCCGCCCCGGGTCGACACTGCCGCACACAGTGTGGAAACCCCAGCCACACCGGCCGATCGCTGATTGGCTGAAGCTCGTAATCAACGCCCGAGCCAACCGGGGACGACACAGTATCATCTCAGGATTGGATATCTCGCCATGCATCCTCAACTCTTCACCCGGGGACGATTGATCCTCATCCCCGGTTCGGAAATTCGTCCCTATACCTACAACTCCGACCACCCGGGGACGAGCAAAAACGATCCCCCAGGTGGAAACCGCCCCACACGGTGTGGAAACCCCAGCCCGACCGGCCGATCGCTAATTGGCTGGCACTCGAAAATTTAGCCAGCACCACCCAGGGATGATCCATCTTCATCCCCGGTTCGCGTTTGGCGGTGTGGATATCCAAATATCACTGGCTCGTAGCTAATTGGCTTTGTGGGCTGACGTTCGTGAAGCCAGCGTGTCCACCAATGGGAGCAAAGAGGTTCAGCAAGTTCGTTAAACCATATCTGTTAGACCTATTTGTCTAGGAGCGGTTGCCATTCCACGTGGATCGCCATCCACAGCCTCCGCTTGGCGCAGCCCAATAAGAAAAAACAGAGCGCGCGAAGCGCGCCGATTTTTGCGCTTGTATAATAGGCATATGGGTTTCATCCCTGGGTTTTCCGAGACCGGCGCCCATTGGTCGAGGGGGGCACCCAGCCAGCCCCCGGCCTATCAGGAGTCGCGGCGCGCGCGGCGGGAGTTACCCCTCGGGGGAACCCCCAAGTCCCGCCGCACCCGGGGACGATAGGGCCCCATCCCCGGTTCGGAAATCCCTCCGTATCTCTACAACTCCAACCACCCGGGGACGAAAACGGAGGTCCCTCGGGTCGACACCGCCTCGCATGGTGTGGAAACCCCAGCCACACCGGCCGATGGCTGATTGGCTGGGGCTCGATAATAAAGCCAGCCCCACCCGGGGACGATTCGGCCCCATCCCCGGTTGGGAAATCCCTCCATAAATCTAAAACTCCAACAACCTCGGGACGAGAACCGAGGTCCCCCGGGTCGACACAGCCTCGCGCGGTGTGGAAACCCAAGCCACGACGGCCGATAGCTGATTGGCTGGGGCTCGAAAAAAAGCCAGAGCCACCCGGGGACGAAAGCGTATAATTCCCGGATCGAAAATCCCTATATAAATCCAAAACTCTTCACCCGGGGACGATTGGTCCCCATCCCCGGTATGGAAATGCTTCCGTATATCTACAACTCCGACCAACCGGGGACGAAAAAAACGCCCCCCCGGGTCGAAACTGCCCTGCGCGGTGTGGAAACCCCAGCCCGAACGACCGATCGCTGATTGGCTGGAGGTCAAAAATAAAGCCAACGCCACTCGAAGACTATACGGCCCCATCCCCGGATCGGAAGTCCCTCCATACATGTACAACTCCGACAACACGGGTGCGAAAACCGAGGTCCACCGGATCGACACCGCCGCGCACGGTTTGGAAACCCCAGCCACACCGTCCGATCGCTGATTGGCTGGGGCTCGAAATAAAGACAGCACCACCAGGGGCCGATATAGTATTATCCCCCGATCGGAAATCCCACCATGCATCCACAAATTCTCACCCGGGAACGATAGATCTCCATCCCCGGTTCGGAAATCCCCCTGTATCTTTACAACTCCGGCCACCCGGGGACGAAAATAATTATCCGCCGGGTCAAAAACGCCCCCCATCGTGTGGAAACCCCAGCCTGATCGGCCGATCGCCGATATTCTGGGGCTCAAAAATTAAGCCAGGGCCACCAGGGGACGATAAGGCCCCGTCCGCGGTTCGGGAATCCTTCCCTACATGTACAACTCCAACAACGTGGGAACGAAAGTCGAAAGTCTCCAGGTCGACACCGCCACGCACGGTGTGGAAACCCCAATCACATCGGCCGATCGCTGATTGGCTGGGTTTCGTGTACAACGCCATAGACACCCGGGCACAACAGAGTATCATCTAGGGATTGAAATCGTGCCATGCATGCACAACTCCTCACCTGGGGGCGATTGATCCCCATCCCCAGTTTTGAAATACCTCCGTAAACCTACAACTCCGACCACCCGGGTATTAAAAAGACGACCCCCAGGTGGGAACTGCCCCGCTCAGTGTGGAAACCCCAACCCGACCGGCCGATCGCTGATTCGCTGGCGCTCGAAAATATAGCCAGCACCACCCAGGGATAATACGGTCTCATCCCCGGTTTGCGCTTCGCGTTGTAGAAACCCAAATATCACTGGCTCGTAGCTGATTGGCTTTGTGGGCTGACGTTCGTAAAGCCAGCGTGTCCACCAACGGGAGCAAAGAGGTCCAGCAAGTTCGTGAAACCCGATCTTTTAGACCTATTCGTCTCGGAGCGGTTGTCATTTCACGTGGATCGCCATCTACAGCTTCGCTCGGCGCAGCCCGATAAGAAAAAATGAGACGCGCGAAGCGCGCCGATGTTTGCGCTGGTAATAATATAATAAGGATTACATTTCATCCCTGCGTTATCTGAGCTCGGCGCCCATTGGTCGAGGGGGGCCCCCAGCCGGCCCCCGGCCAATCACGGGCCGCGGCGCGCGCGGCGGGAGTTGCCCTTGGGGGGAACCTCCCAGTCCCGCCGCACCCGGGTACGATAGGGCCTCATTCCCGGTTCGGAAATCCCTCCGTGTCTCTATAACTCCAACCACCCGGGGACGTAAACAACGATCCCCCGGCTCGAAACCGCCCCGCACTGTGTGGAAACCCCAGTCCCACCGTCCGATCGCTGATTGGCTGGGGTTCGAAAACAAAGCCAGCCCCACCCGGGGACGATACGGCCCCATCCCCGGTTCAGAAATTCCTCCATACATGTACAACTCCAACAGCCCGGGGACGAAAACCGAGGTCCCCCGGGTCGACACCGCCTGGCATGGTGTGGAAACCCCAACCACACCCGCCGATCGCTGATTGGCCGGGGCTCGTATACAAAGCCAGAGCCACCCTGGGACAACAGAGTATCATCCCCGGATCGGAAATCCCGACATAAATCCACAACCCCTCACCCGGGGACGATTGATCCCCATCCCGGGTTCGGAAATGCCTCCGTATCTTCGCAACTCTAACCACCCGGGGGGGAAAAAAACGATCCCCCGGCTCGAAACCGCCCCGCACGGTGTGGAAACTCCAGCCCGACCGTCCGATCGCTGATTGGCTGGGGCTTGAAAATAAAGCCAGCGCCACCCGGGGACTATACGGCCCCATCCCCGGTTCGGAAATTTCTCCATACATGTACAACTCCAACAGGCCGGGGACGAAAACCGAGGTACCCCGGGTCGACACCGCCTGGCATGGTGTGGAAACCCCAACCACACCGACCGATCGCTGATTGGTTGGGACGAGAAAGAGTAATCCCCGGATCGGAATCCCGACATAAATCCACAACCCCTCACCCGGGGACGACTAGTCCCCATCCCGGGTTTGGAAATGCCTCCGAAACTCTACAACGATAACCACCCGGGGAAGAAAAAAACGATCCCCCGGCTTGAAACCGCCCTGCACGGTGTGGAAACTCCAGCCCGACCGGCCCATCGCTGATTGGCTGCGGCTCGATAATACAGCCAGCGCCACCCGGGGACGATAAAGCCCCATCCCCGGATCATAAATCCCTTCGTATCTCTACAAATCCAACAGCCCGGGGACGAAAACCGAGGTCCCCCGGGTCGAAACCGCCTCGCATGGTGTGGAAACCCCAGCTCCACCGTCCGATCGCTGATTGGCTGGGGCTCGAAAATAAAGCCAGCGCCACCCGGGGACGATACGGCCTCATCCCCGGATCGGAAATCCCTCCATACATATAGAACTCCAACAGCCCGGGGACGAAAACCGTGGTCCCCCGGTTCGACACCGCCTGGCATGGTGTGGAAACCCCAGCCACACCGGCAGATCGCTGATTGGCTGGGGTTCGTATACAAAGCCAGAGCCACCCGGGGACGAAAGAGTGACATCCCCGGATCGGAAATCCCACCAAAAATCAACATTCCCTCACCCGGGGACGATTGCTCCCCATCCCCCCCGCACGGTGTGGGAACCCCAGCCCCACCGTCCGATCGCTGATTGGCTGGGGCTCGAAAACAATACCAGCGCCACCCGGGGACGATGAGGACCCATCTCCGGATCAGAAACCCCTCCATACATCTACAACTTTAACAGCCCGGGGACGAAAACCGAGATCTCCCGGGTCTACACCACCGCGCACGGTGTGCAAACCCCAGCCACGACGGCCGATTGCTGATTGGCTGGGGCTCGAAATAAAGCTTGAGCCACCCGGAGACGATAGCATAACATCTCCGGATACGAAATCCCGACATGAATCACAAGGCCTCACCCGGGGACGATTGGTCCCCATCCCCGGTTTGGAAATGCCTCCGTATATCTACAGCTCCGACCAACCGGGGACAAAAAAAGCGATCCCCCGGGTCGACACCGCCCCGCACGGTGTGGAAACCCCAGCCGGACCGACCCATCACTGATTGGCTGGGGCTTAAAAATAAAGCCAGCGCCACCCGCGGACGATACGGCCCCATCCCCGGATCGGAAATCCCTCCATACATGTACAACTCCAACAGCCCGGGGACGAAAACCGAGATCTCGCGGGTCGACACCGCTGCGCGCGTTGTGGAAACCCCAGCCACACCGGCCGATCGCTGATTGGCTGGGGCTCGAAATAAAGCCAGCGCCACCCGGGACCGATATAGTATTATCCCCCGATCGGAAATGCCACCATGCATCCACAACTCCTCACACGGGGACGATAGGTTTCTATCCTGGGTTCGAAAATCCCTCCGCATATTTACAACTCCGACCGACTGGGGACGAAAAAAGCGATCCTCCAGGTCAAAAACGCCCCCCACAGTGTGGAAACCCCAGCCGGACCGGCCGATCGCCGATATTCTGGGGCTCGAAAATGAAGTCAGGGCCACGCGGGGACGATAAGGCCCCGTCCCCGGTTCGGGAATGCTTCCGTACATGTACAACTCCAACAACGTGGGGACGAAAGTCGAAAGTCTCCAGGTTGACACCGCCGCGCACGGTGTGGAAACCCCAACCACATCGGCCGATCGCTGATTGGCTGGGGTTCGTACACAACGCCATAGACACCCCGGGACGACAGAGTATCGTCTCGGGATTGGAAATCTCGCCATGCATCCACAACTCCTCACCCGGGGAAGATTGATCCCCATCCCCGGTTTGGAAATACCTTCGTAAACCTGCAACTCCGACCACCAGGGGACGAAAAAACGATCCCCCAGGTGAAAACCGCCCCGCACGGTGTGGAAACCCCTGCCCGACCGGCCGATCACTGATTGGCTGGCGCTCGAAAATAAAGCCAGCACCACCCAGGGATGATACGGCCTCATCCCCGGTTCGCGCTTCGCGGTGTGGAAACCCAAACATCACTGGCTCGTAGCTGATTGGTTTTGTGGGCTACAGTTCGTGAAGGCCGCGTGTCCACCAATGGGAGCAAAGAGGTTCATCAATTTCCATTTGTAAATTTGAAAGTAAAATCAATCGTATTGAAAGTGAAATCAATCGTATTCGTGTGGGCAAGTGAAAAAAAGGTGGGCGAATTATTAGGCCTCTTAATAACGGCAGGGTGAATAAAGAGGCGGAACAACCGACAAACTCCAAGAGACAGTTGCAGAACTCGTAGAGAAAAACAAGGTAGAGAGTGTTTTCATGCCGATGAGTCTGTCTGGTTGAGTTCGTGTTTCCATCTTCGTTGTAGATAGTGCTTGCAGGACCAGGCTTTTGGATCCACAGCCTTCCTACATATGTACCCCCTCGGTAGTGTCTGAGAAGGATACTTGAGCTTTACAGTAGTATCAAGTATGCCGCTCGTTAGCCTGGTGGAAGGCAGTATTTCACCCCTATGTCATATCTCAGGCATTGCAGGTAGATGCATATGGTGGGTTTGTTGTAAATATATCACGAAGAGCAGAAGTCACATAGAAGAAGCCTGCACGATATATAGCAACCGAATCCTACATCCAGACTTGGGCATCACGAACCCGAGCATCAGGCCTGTGGATCTCTGCTGATATGACACACCTATAGAGGGAGCATATCGTCACTAACTATTGCTTACAAAAATTCAGCTTTCGAGTACATTGCGTATAAAAAAAGTCAGATTTGATATTTTGAAGACCACTACGTACAAGTAGACATTAGAAATGGACGTACGAAAGAACCAATAGTAATACGGCAACCAAAACTATGTAAGGCTACAAACTGAGTTTCAGTGAAAACACATGCGATTAAGATTCAGATATCGTCATATAATGTGCGCCAAATAAATTCAGTTGTTTGCGCGTTAACCCCCGGAGTTCAGGTCGAACAGCGGAGGCTGGACAGAAACACCGTATTTAAATTTAGGTGATTGAGCGAGCTACGATACTTTCCCCATGCAAGTTGAATCATGATGGCTTTCAAGACGAAACAAAAAAGTCCCGTCACGCCCCTACAACGCTACAAGCGACAGCCTTCAACGTCAAGGAAAGTGTGCCGGAAGGAATCGAGAACGGGAACGAGCTCCGGCACGACATAAAATGCGTCGGATGTCGGAGAAACTACTTGCAACATCATCCGCACTACTTACAATCGACCAAGAAATGAAAAAGAGAACGCGTCAGGAGAAACCTAAAAAACAATGGCAACGTAACGTTGAAAACATACGTATTAATAATAATTAACTTAACATGCATTTGTCTGTGTCTGTACAATAACGTAAGGGCGCGCGGCACATGCGCTACAAGGAATGCTCGAGGCCTGAACCTCGAGTATCGCGATGAAAGACCAAAATGCATGCAAAAACATACGTGGTACATTAAAAGGGTATACGTCTAGACTATAGAGCTATCCATATGTTATATGTACGGTTTCAAGATCACTACAAGTACATGTACCAGGTGCTACGTCATCCTTCTAGACTCTAATCATAAATCAGTAATCGATCAATCAACAAGACGTGACTACGAGTACAGGACCAGGATTCTCCACGACAGTATGTATACTACCGTGGAGGTCTTGACCCGCAACAAATAAAACGAGCGGGTCACTACAGGGAAAAATAAAGGTGTTGCTCAACACGCTGTTACATGAAAGAAAATACCACGGTCCATAAACCTCAGAATGTCGAAGCTGGTCAACATCCTGCGCCAGTTATTAAGCTATTCATACTACGTAGTTGTCTGAGAAACTGGGCTATGAATACACTAGGACAAAAATTACCACTCTACCTCGTATCAACAGCCTGCCGTGAAGAACGAAACAGTGCGGGCTTTGCCATTCACACAAAGCCTGCGTACGATGTGTCTCGCGCAGTGGAAACAGCGAACAAGCGAGGGGGGCCTCCGAAGCCCACATCCCTTTCGGCACCAGTAAGAACTTCAAACCAAGCTACATCAGCATGACGACAACAACAAACATGAACACGACACAAGCAAAATCGAAGGCGGGCACATCCCGAAATGTGCCCTTTGGGGATAGGAGACATGTCTCCGCAAAAACTAAGAGCAAACAATGCAAAACATGCAAAATGCCAAAAATGCGTAAGCAACCAAATAGAAACGAGCGATCAAACGCATGCAACGGCTGGCCCAGACTACAGATGAGTGCAACTTGTCAAGTGATTGCCTGACCCACTACCTCTCGGGCTTAATCGTGCTCAAGCAAGCAAGCGAAACCTCCTGTTCCGTAAAAACAAAAACCCCAACGTACCCCAAATCCTTTCCGTAAAAAGTAGAAACCACCTTACGGGGTTTCTTTCACAGACCAACTAAATATGGTCACCGTAGAGTGCTTGCTACTAGTGTTTAACTACTCGTTTGCCTACAGGCAGTCAGTAACAAGGTCATCATACAACAACAAGCACAAACTCTCAATCTGAAGTCCAGGCCGTCCATCTCGTTCTCGAATGCTTTCACTGGAGGACATTTATCAGTCGCGCCGACAACAAAACACGCAAAGCACTACTGTAGTAAAAGTCAACCGCCCCAACTACCAAAGGCGAGGCAGAGCAAAGCGAACCTAAAGCGCCACGTGTCGTCGCCTCGCCTCTACACCCACCCCCCGGGCACTGCCGCGGTTTGACGCGCGAGCGTCGGCGGCAACAGTGGTGCAACAAAAAAGAAAAAACGCGAAAGAGTGGTAGCCGCCGCCGAAAATGATTTACGCCATAACTTATCTCGCCAAAATCCAACAACAGGGCTTGAACTACCATGCACAAGTTATGCCACGCATGCCTGCCGTGGCCAATCAACATCGACAAACATGCGACACTGTTTTACAATCTTTATGGCTCGTTCTTCCCTTCACATATCCTTAAATAATTACTGCATCCCCCCGCGCATGACGACGAGCCTGGTGCTGGGCTAGCGCATGCGGCGTACTCCCGTTCCTAGAGGGGGCGAGCAAAGAACGTTGAGGCACAGAAACAAGGGACGGCGGCAGGGGGAGCCTCACTGAGTTTCGACCGCTGATAAAGGTATGCGTAGCGTCGTCAATATGGCGTAAACGTCTGCGTTAGAGGAGCCATGTCGCATTAGAAACATGCGAAGCAGCTACCGCTGAAACTATCGAAGTTGGGGGTTTCCAACGACATGTTCGCACGCTGTTTACCGGGCACGTTTCAATTGAAGTACACGTACCCGCCCTTCGTGTGACAAAACTACTTGTACGGTTGTATATACGTAAGTTTCGCTACAAAAGGATGCCTGGCGTACCTAAGCGTCAACGCTGGAAACCGAGTGAACCTCGTTCGCCGCGGCCTTGAGTGAGTCGAGGAAGCTCGTGGACAAGGTGCCTTCAGTGTAGTCAAACTCCTTGAGCTGCACGACCTGGCGGTAAACTTTCTCGCCACCTCGGAAAACCGCCGCGTAGTGGGTGGGCGCCTGAGGGTTAGCGGTAAGGACATGCAAAAGGCGCGGGGAAAGAAGCGTTGGGCGGGGGTAAGGTCGTGCATTCGAGAGGTTGCGCCGATCGCCGACGCTTCCAAGCGCGAAAAATAAGCCAACTGCTGGTTATTGGGGTTGGGTTAGGATATAGAGTGCATGCAGTGTGCAGTGCGCGATTGGGAGTGCATTCGACTGTTGTTCTCTCGACGCGGAATGTTGTGAACGCTTAGGCAAGCTGTGGGCATTTACACACGCTATGCATATATGCCAATAGGTTGACGCCTGGTGCCGCAACAACCTCGTCAATGCATGCGTGTTTATTTACATACAGATGGGTAAGAGGGCCCCGGCTGGCTCCACGCAAGCTTACCGTTGGCCTTCGGAAGTACTTGTTCGTTCCGGGCGAGCCAGTTCCCTTAAAGTCGTAAACCGTGGTGAACCATATGTCTTCGTATACATTCCCGATTACAGCCTCCACGATATCGAACTCCCGCAGCCCCCGTTGCCGCCCATGCCTCGGCAGTTGCAACCGTACGGCGCAGTGCGCAACACCTGCGGTACAGAGTAAAAGAGAGAGCAAGAGCAAAGTTGTAAAATGAACGCTGTCAATCGCCCGCGTTGGTTTCCGACACTGCTGCCAATTACGTATTCGTATTTCTAGTGTTGTTGGATATTTTAATAGATGATTGCGAGCGAAGTGGGTTGCTAATTTACACGCAATATATAGCATAACGAGCTAAGCGAGTTGCTAATTCACACGACCGCCTGAAACCTAGGGCATGCCTTGATGCTCTAAGGCCGTTTCCTATGCGGTTCGATTTTGAGCTTCAGATTTGTATTGTTCGATCTCAAAAACGATAGCACCGTCCTATGCAGTCCGATTGTGCAAAATCTGACCGGAACATTTTCGATTTGAGAACCCGATGGCCCAAGTCGTCAGATTTTGGCCCAAACTCCGACGACTTGGGTCATCAGATTTTCAAATCGAAAAATGGCATGGTCTCTAAATTCAAGATGGTATCCACGCAGCAAGCAAGCGGCAGCAGCAACAGCAGCAGCAGCAGCAGCAGCAGCAGCAGTAGCACGATCGATGAGTTGGATGGTGACACAGCGACGTTGCTTCGCGCCCGACGCGCAGCCGGCTTTCGGTGCGTCTCTCCGTCGCCAGACCACAGTCGGCTGGCGCGGGCTTGGGCCTGGAGACGAAGGGAAGCGCACTCGGCGCGCGCCTCTCCGTACTCGTAGACTTTACAGCGGCAGCAGCAGCAGTCAGTCAACGCTCGGATGATTTGTTGCGTCAAAATACAAATACTAAAACAGGTCGACTCGAGCGCACTCGGCGCGTCGACGTCAGACCAGAGGCAGCCAGCCTAGCCTGGCTCGGGACGCTTGGGTTCTAGGCCCAGTACAGCGCACTCGGCGCGCCTCTTTGCGGCGCCAGACCACAACAACAGCAGTTGGTCTCGCCGTTTGCACAAAGATCTGCAGGTACAACAAATGCGTGTTTTCTCGCATAAGAAGACTGTTTCGATTTTCGAACTAGGTCGCTGAAAAATCATTCAGACCATAATCTGAAGCTCGAAAATCGAACCGCATAGGAAACGGCCTTATGCCTTATGTTTGACCCTGGGTGAATCCGGAAGTGCTATAGAACGTCTAAGCCGGAAGCCCGGGGCGTCCGACCGAAAATCTCCGTTTAAAAAACAATTATTACGCGTTCCACCAGAGCACACGGGTGACAGATGAAAGTTACAAATACCCACCAGCGGGAGTTCCTGGCGAGAGGTATGTACCCTGTATGCACCATATTATATGCCGTGGTTTTGATTTCAGTTCGCTAGACGGAAGGCGGCGAACGAAAAAAAGAGGTTTTGCTCACCTTATCGTTGAGGGCCCAGACGGCGGGCCGGTTGTCGGTGCACTCACTAAAGCCCCCGGTGCCACAGTGCGGCGTGTGCACTTCGAACACCATCACTTTCGTGCCGTCGCCGTCGCCCTTCCAGCCCTCCATCCCCGTGTTGCGGTAAAACCTGTGAGGGCGAAGCAGGTGAAGTCTCGTGAGTTTCCTATCCGAAATATGAAGTTGCCCTCTGCCAAGGTCAAGGTTGTTCCCTCGGCAAACCTGCTCCTTCTCTCAGTGAGCCCTATTTATATTTCTGTAACGCCATAAGAAGTGTACACTTTGCATGTTCTGTTTTGTTTATTAGATCGTACACACCAGGTAACTCAATGTGTAGCTACGTATACTAGCGGCACCATCACTTGGCTTGGTTTGTTTTCGAGGGGTATTTGTTTTGGCGATTTTTTAGGTAATATTGGAACTTTGGTAGCTCCTCCAACCGTAGAAAAAAGGCAGTCTATACGTTAAATGACGTGCACGCTTCGCCCACTATCGATACCGGTACGCCCAGCTGTAGAGGGTGGGGTGTAAAAGACTGCGACTCATTCTACCCAGTAAACCCGGCCGGGCAACGCCAACGCGAGAAACGGCAATTGCGTCACGACAGCCAGGAGGACAACACAACTTTCATCAAAGGTGTCGGGAGACGGCACTGTCACCCCTTGACAGGGCAGCAAAATCCCCTTCAGTGCCTTGACGGACGCCAAACAACTATAGGTTTTAGTGTGGAACACTCGGCTCTACACTCTTGACGGTGCATGTTTTCCCTTTTGACGGACATGTCTCCTCACATACATGCTTTGTATATATCTTTGACTTTCATTGGCTGCGCGAGTCAAGGCTGAGGCTCACCCGCATGTGCCGTCGTCGGTGCATTCCGTGCTGGTCATGATGTTGACTTGCTCGTCGCTGCCCACAACTCTCGCAACCTGTTTTGGCTCGGTCGCGCAACCGTCTCTCTGGTTTGGTAGAGATAGGCGGCGCGGGGGGGGGGAGGTAGCACGTAAATAGCAATGTGAGGAGGAAGAGCAGGAGGAGGAGGATATCCGTGCGTTGCGAAACCACAAGGGAGTCCAAGATGAAAAACAACACGCAATTGTATTGTGTCATTGGAGTAAACTTAGCGAGATATGCGGTCGTGAGATATTGAGTAATTCGAACCCTTACCCTTCGTCCACCTATGTTATTCCTAAGGGTTTACTCATAGGTAATCCACCGCGGCTTTAATATTCCACTAAAATAAAGTAAAATAAATTATCAAGTCATTTCGTGAAATCGATTATCAAGTCAATTCGTGAAGTCGATTATCGAGTCAATTCGTGAAATAGATTATCAAGTCATTTCGTGAAATCGATTATCAAGTGAAAAAATGAAATCGATTATCAAGTGATATTTTGAGTGCGATATTTTGCGTGCACTTTTTTTAGTGCGATTTGGAAACTTCTTAGGAAACTCCAGTGCGATTGGCGATATCACCCCGCCCACCAGAACTTCACCACAGCACACACACCCGCGGCATCACTCACGCGACAGGCATGCGACGATTGGCCTTCGATCTCGACATAAACTCAGCCCACGACTAACCCACTTCGTACCGGGCAAGGCCGCTAAATATACATAGCGACCTCGAAGGTATCATTGCGATCCGTAGTCTAGGGGGTGAACGGTTGCTTGTGGCGTCCTGTCTTCTTCGTCCAAACCTTCAACAATTGTCGATTTCTTGCGATCGGAGACTTTTTGTCGTCTGTTTAGTGCACATCAGCTGCCAAATGTATTTTGATCGGACGCCTGGTCGGCGCCCTGCACATATCATCGACCAGGGCGTGAGAACTGTGACACTAGGGTCGGTCGGAGCCTCTAACCGGCGCTATCCGTTCGGATTTCGTGACGCAGTCGTTGCGTTTGTCGATCGATGTCTAACTTGAGAAATTATACCTGGTATATGTTTGGTGTGATACGTACTGGTACCAACTACGTACGATATATCACACCCTCGTCGTACGTACACCGGCGAGCCATCTATTTGTTATCTTCCACCTTTCACTCAGAGCTGCTTCAGTAGCCACATCGGCGAGAGATATCAGGTACCAGGACTCCACATTCCCGTCGTACGTACACCGTCGAGTCATTTGTGTAGCATGTCTGATGTATGAGTACGTATCTTCCACCTTTTCACTGAGAGCTGCTTCAGTAGCCACATCGGCGAGATATACGAGGTACCAGGACTCTACGTCCCCGTACAGCACACACACCCGCGGCATCACTCACGTGACAGGCATGCGACGATTGACCTTCGATCTCGACATAGAATCAGCCCACGACTAACCCACTTTGTACCGGTCAAGGCCGGCAAAATTACATAGCGGCCTCGAAGGTGTCATTGTGATCCGTAGTCTAGGGGGTATGGAATACTGATTGATGGTGTAGCACGCCGTTAAGCTCTATCATAGAGCTGATAAATGAGTCCCCAATCGTCTTTGTTCTTCTGGTACTCGAATGCATCGTATGTATGTGCGACGAGACGACGAGTACCGTAGTTACGTTTCGACGATTGAAATTGATAACGGTTCAACAATGTAGAGGTTATCCCGCCTTTTGGTCTATTGTAGATTTCAAAATGGCATCACTCACGCGACAGGCATGCGACGATTGACCTTCGATCTCGACATAAACTCAGCCCACGACTAACCCACTTCGTACCGGTCAAGGCCGTCAAATATACATAGCGGCCTCGAAGGTATCATTACGGTCCGTAGTCTAGGGGGTATTGAATACTGATTGATGGTGTAGCACGCTGTTAAGCTCTATCATAGAGCTGATACACGAGTCCCCAATCGTCGTAGAAACTGCTTATGTATTTTTCTTCTGGTACTCGAATGTGTCGTATGTATGTGAGTCGAGAGGACGAGTACCGTAGTTACGTTTCGAGGAATCAATTGATAACGGTTCAACAATGGGTTGTCCCGCTTTTTGATCTATTGTAGATTTCAAAATGGCCCGTACGTATGATATCACACCCCCGTCGTACGTACAACATATTTGCTCGTGACGGTTGTTGTACGAGTATCATATACATGATGTGTTGTTGTGTCGTACGATGGTCCGCTTTATTTCGTGGCATCGGCGGACACAGCTGCGTGCGAGACACAGCTACGTACGAGTACTTGACGTATGTCTTGTCTGGTATGTGCGACTCGTTTGTACGATACGTATAGACGGAATTGCAATCGCACATCTGAGTGCAGCAGTGCAACACAACAACAACCACTTCCTTCTTCTGTTTTTCGATATAAAAGCAACAACTCTTAGGAAGCAGCCAGGGGTCCCCTTCCCCCCCGCCCCCCCCTGGCCATCTCTTCGTAATACAGTGTGACCACCAAACATCAGCCGGGGTCATTACTAGAGATGGGCACCGGGAGACAAAAATGTAAAGTAAACCGGATAACGAGGCGGTATTATCAAAACGAAACAACGGATAAAACAGACTATCACCCTTGAAAAGTTGACAGTACAAGTCGTTCTGCTAAGTTTAGGGCTGACGCATAGTTTGTTTGCTCTGCGTTTTGTGGGTATCGCCATACTGCTGGCAATACGGATCGTTTTTGTCATAATAGTTGTTATTGGTAGCAATCCATGCATACTTCCAAGGCCTGGGGGAGGGGTCGTCGTGGTACCATGACAGACTCTGCGCAGGACTTATTCGACGCAGAGTGCCGTTCCCGTCCAGGCGCACCATGTCCCTTTAAAAATAAAGGTAATTAGTCGTTCTGTTGCCTTAAGGGCTGACGCAAAGGGTCGTTTGCGCTGCATTCAAGCAGTGTCTCTATACCTTTGGGAATACCGGTGGCGTTTGTAATAATATCCGTTTCGAGTAGTATTGCGTCCGTAATTGCAAGAGACGGGGGAGTTGGGTGAGGGGTTGGTGTGTCGTGATCGTACAGATAAGTCTCGGCGCAGGTGTGATTCGATGCAGAGTACCCTGTGGTTCGGGGCAGAGTGCTGTCCCTTGCAACCACATTATAGTCCATTGGATCCAGAGTCGTTCCGTTGTCTTGCAGGTGAAACAAAGCGTTCATTGCGCGATAATCGGGTGGAGCGAGTGGTGTCTCCATACTGCTGGGAATAGGGTTTGCGTTTGTCATCACATTTACATGAGTGTATTTGATGCGTACTTGCAAGGCCTGCGGGAGGGGTCGCCGTGGCATACAAACAGGCTTGGCGGAGTCCTTATTCGACGAAGAGTCCCGTT
Organism: Saccharina japonica; assembly: GCA_008828725.1. Lineage (NCBI taxonomy): Eukaryota > Phaeophyceae > Laminariales > Laminariaceae > Saccharina > Saccharina japonica. The sequence continues at coordinate 62,665 of MEHQ01003515.1, forward strand.
ACCTTGCAAGCAGACCATCGCTGTTTGCACTGCATTATGGTGGTGTTTTTATACTGCTGGGATGACGGGTCGCGTTTGAACTAGTGTTCATTTCGAGTAGGGTCGTGCGTACTAGCAAGGGCCAGGGGGAGGTAGGAGGGGCCGACGTAAGTCTAGGGGTCGTGGTGGTACACAAAGAGGCTCGGCGCAGGCGTGATTTGATGCAGAGCACCGTCCCTTAAAAACACATTTTCAGGCGTTTAAATCCAGAGTCGTTCCGTTGTCTTTGCAGACATCGCAAAGGGTTCATCGCGCAGCATTCAGGCAGCAGGTAGTGTAAGTGGTGTCTCTATACATTCGGGAATATTTCGCAAATATAGTTTTGATGTTCTGCAAAAGAAGTGTTAAAAGGTACTTGCAAGGCCTGGGCGAGGGGTTGTCGTGGTACACTAACATGCTCTGAGCAGGCTCTGTTCAACGTAGAGTACCGTTCCCTTGCAAGCACACCATCTCCTTTTGAGGATGAAGCTCCTAAGTCGTTCCGATGTCTTTAGGGCTGACGCAAGGGGTTGTCTGCACTGCATTCTGCTGGTGTCTCTAATCATGCTGGGAATACGGGTGGCGTTTGTAGTGTGATACAACGTGTGAGCAATATTTGATGCGTGCTTGCAAGGGCGGAGTGGTCGTGGTGGTGCACAAAACGGCTCGGCGCAGGCAAGATTCGATGCCGAGTACTGCCCCTTTCCAGCACAGTTGATTCAGTCCAGATTCGTTCCGTTGTCTTCCCAGACGATGCAAAAGAGTTGATTGCGCCACACTCGAGTGGTGCAAGTGATGTCTCTATTCTGCTGGGAATAGGGTTCACGTTTGTCGTACTTGCAATAATGACGCGTGTGTCGAGGCTCTGTCTCTGTGGAGAGAGATCGCAGAGGTGGCACCGAAGAGTCTGTCAAGATCACTTGTGAAGAAGAAAAGTCATGGTTTGACAAGGCGCTTATGTGGCCATATTGGAAAGAGTAAGATTGTCCTCAGGGCGATCAATGGAACAGGAAGAAGAGAAGAGAAGAAGAGAGAAGAGGAGTAGAGTAGAGTGAGTAGAGTAGAGGTGAGTAGAGTGATCGGGGTGGGGTATGCCCGCACCTGATTATCTCGGTACAATGCTCATGCTACGGACGGTTTCATTCTACCGTAGTCGGTACTGTTCCCTGTAATATTCTCATAACGTTATAACAACGTTCTAGCAACGTTCTCAGCATTGTTCCTGATGAAGATGCTTTGGGCATACAACAGAGCGCACTACGCGTAAGACAAACTCGTAATCTATCCGAATATTGCAATTACCCGAATATCTAGACTAAGATACTCATATACTCGTATCAGTGCGTAGTGACTGCACATCACAATATAGATACGCATGGATCTCAACGTCCATATGCTAACACGCCCCCGTGATGAAAGTCAGTAGCTAGAGTAATACCTACAGTATAGAAACGTGATACTCAAAAATCAAAATGAACGAGTGATGAATGAAAGAATGGTACAACATATTCAGTCCTGGGCGAATGCAGCGGAAATATGGAAAACAGTAAACACAAAGTTCACTACATATTCAGTCCCGTGTGATGACGGTGACCATATGGTTGTACTCATGTCGGAAAAGCTAATCGTGGTTGTGCATGACTACTGAGTCAAAACCTCATAATGAAAAGCGTAGAATGTTACCTGCTGTACTTGTAACCCGCCCCCCCAATTGATTGCTACAATAACAGAGCTACGGAAATAGTACGTAATCTTGCAGAAACAAAGAAGATCGGTGGGTGTGTACCCAGACAAAAATAGCAATGACCTACTGTGTGTACCAGTACGTGTGCATACTCTGTCTAGCAATCAACATTGGATAGTTGAAGAGACATCTGGTAAAACTGAGACTTGCGTCAAGTGTGGAGTATAGACGTGCGTGCGTACTCATATGAACCCTACAGAGTAGTACCTGGTGTAAGCAAAGCCAAAGAAAAAAACAAATCGTGGTGTGAATACCAGCGAAGTATACCCTAGGAAAGAAGCCATAACCCTTATGTTGGGTGTGTTCAACTCGCCCCCTGAATAGATAACTAGAGCAACATGAAATCGAAGTAGAAACTGATGACATTTGTCCAGTACAGCGAAAAGTGCACTGTTTAGTTGTGTACATGTATGTACGTACGTACTCGAAATATATCCACGAGTAACGATAGTACGGCAATAGACTACGTTGGACGTAATCGTATCGCAAAATAGACTCGTGATGCTGTGGTGTTGACCAGCGAGCCATATCCTAGCAAAGAAAGCGTAAGAAAGTATCTACTGTATCTATGCTACACCCCCCCCAATGGATCCTAGGACTAAGAAATCGAACGAAATCGAAAAGAAAATGTGGATAGAGGTATGTATGTGTCCAGCTACACTGAGATGTGTGAAGTATAAATCAGCATGGTGGGTGTGTATTTAGGATACGTACTGAACGAAAAGAAAGCTGTGGAAAGCTCAAGAACAACTGATAACAAGGCAGATATGTATCCGTGACGGCATACGACGCGTGCTACGGTAAAGGTAGCACTTTTTGGCTGAATCGTTTTTTTTACGATTGAGCTCCTTACCCCAAATTCGTCGGACTTTCACTTTTGTGACGAAATATGTTTCAGAGTATTCTTCGGTCATGACATTTATCATCCGGCAGCACTTTTAGTTTTCCATAAAATCTTTTTTCGGTGAGATATGACGCTCGTTAAGTGAGGAACTCAGAAAAAACATGGTGCATGTCTATCGTAGCATGCGTCATACAGCAGTGCACATCATGTGTGATCTCGTGTGAAAAAACTCTACGTGCAAAAAGGCCAACAGAGGAAAAGTACAAAACGATACACCCCCCACGAAAACCAAGATTAAGAAGAGACGCAAGGAATGCGCATGATGATGACGATCTTCGTTTCCGTGCTGTTGTGGCGTAGGTATGCTGTAGTTGGAGAAGAAATGTTCTGCTGCTGAAGATGATCTTGTACGTAGAACAGCAGACCAAAAGATGTACGTGTAGATGAAGATGGCTGTGAGATGTTGTTGATGATGGCGATGGAGACATGAAGAGATGGTGAAGCTGTCTCCGTAGTTAGTCCGTAATGTGTGCTGCGCGGTGTTGCTTGAAGTGTTCGCGTGCGTCGCGCTTGGGCCGCGTTTTGTGCGGTGTAATAGCCAATTTGCCAGGAATGCAACGAAAAAATGTTGGAACTCCCTACTTGGGAAAAAGCAGCAAATTCCCCCCAGAGTGATGTCCACGTTTCGGCTTCGATGTCGCCGAATACGTAGCTGGTCCCCAATGTGCTGGAGATGGTGATGGTCAGCTGCTTGATGAACGCTTCGGTGGTGTTGCTGTGGAGCTGAACCCTGGTAAGGTTGCAGGCGGCCGTCTTGTCGTCTCCGATTCGTAAAGAAGAGCTTGAAAAGCAAAATATTGAATCGCTTGCTGTAGATGACCTGAACAATGATGAGTAGAAACCACAGGACAGCTGTTGTAGGTGTCGATGCCTTCTCGAAGCAGTGATGTTGCAGCTAGTGCAGCAGTGGTCGAAGTAGATGTAGATCCTGGTTATATAAACTGAAGAAGTTGCGAAGATGAAGCGCTGAGGATACCTTCTGTAATCAACAATGATGATGATGGCGAAGCTCAGCAGCTTTCGCAAGTAGCAGATGAAGATCTTGAAGTCCCCTATGATGTTGGAGTTGCAAGCTCCTTGCAAAGCAAGAGGTGTTGCCCCTGTGCCAAGCTGATAGTAGCAGATAAACCGACAGGATTGATCTCCCGTGGCAGGCAGGCTGAGTAGCCGAATCATCCACGGCCTGGCTGCGTGATGCAACGTTTGTTGGTCTTCTCTCCCATATTTAAAGTGGGCGAGGGTGAGTTTTCCTTCCGAGTCTTAAGTCGTATTTCCGCGTGAAAGCGGGAAATCGTTGCTGGAAAAGGAGGCCTTGAGGCAGGCAGGAGATTATCCCCCCGATGCTACGCTGGGTAGCAGATTCGTCAACGACCTGGCTGTGTAATTCACCACGTCAAGGTCGTTTCGGCTATACTTGCACGAGGACAAATTTATGAGTACGTACTTCGCGCATAAAATAGCGTGAATAATCGGTTTTGATAACGACCTCGCGCGTTTTTTGTTAGTGTGAAACCGGCTTGAAACTAACTTAAGTGGGGATAGCGGATAAGCAGAGGTCTTGTATCGTTTCTTCGTGCTTTACAGCGTGGAAGAAGTGCGGAACTAGCATCGCGTGTGATGAGGTGAAATGGTTTCGTGACTTGTTTCGCGCTTACAGCTTCAAAGTATCATAGTATCGAAAACAAAGCTTTGCGTGTGATGTTACAAAAATAGTCGGTGGCTTATTATTGCAATTACAGCGTAAAAAACGATGTTGAATGTACGAGTACAAGTTTCGCGACAGAAGAGCGTGAAACCGGACTCATTACTCGTAGGTTCTACCCGCGTAAAAGCGTGACAGCAGTCTCCTTACCTGCTTCGCGCGTAGAAGCGTGAAAGCAGTACTCCTTGTAGTAACCCTGCCGAACGAAGTTGATGAAAATCAACGAAGAAAGTCGATGTTGATGCAGGCGGGTAGATGACAATCTTCTGGTTTTTGGAGCAAAATTCGTATTCATCCGAAGTGGAAAACTTGAAATTTCTTCGGATGTAGAACGTGACGCGCTCGCCGCGAGACGTCGTTCCGTGGTGCCAGCCGGTGCGTAGACTAAAGTCGAGGCTCATAACCTGAAAGAATGACGCGTGTGTCGAGGCTCTGTTGTCTGTGGAGAGAGATGGCAGAGGTGGCACCGAAGTGTCTCTCAAGATCACTTGTGAAGAAGAAAAGTCATGGTTTGACAAGGCGCTTATGTGGCCATATTGGAAAGAGTAAGATTGTCCTCAGGGCGATCAATGGAACAGGAAGAAGAGAAGAGAAGAAGAGAGAAGAGGAGTAGAGTAGAGTGAGTAGAGTAGAGGTGAGTAGAGTGATCGGGGTGGGGTATGCCCGCACCTGATCATCTCGGTATAATGCTCATGCTCGGAAGTTACATTCTACCGTAGTCGGTACTGTTCCCTGTAACGTTCTCTACAACGTTATAATAACGTTCTAGAAACGTTCTCAGCATCGTTCCTGATGAAGATTTTTTGGGCATACAACAGAGCGCACTACGAGTAAGACAAACTCGTAATATATGCGCATATTGCAATTACCCGAATATCTAGACTAAGGTACTCATATGCGCGTATCAGTGCGTAGTGACTGCACATCACAATATAGATACGCATGGATATCAACGTCCATATGCTCACAGTACTAGATTTTATAAGTCGTACTTAAGGCGTACTTGCAAGGCCTGGGGGAGGGGTCGTCGTGGAACACAAACCGGCTCGCCGCAGTCCTTATCGACGCAGAGTAACGTTCCCTTGGAAGCAGACGATCTTCCTTTCAGAATGGAGTTTCCAAGTGGTTCCATTGCATTAAGGGATGACGCAAAGGGCTGTTTGCACTGCATGTAGGTTGTGTTTTTATACTGCTGGGGATACGAGTGCCGTTTGTAACAATATTCATTTTGATGGGGGGGGTTCGTACATGAACAGACGGAGCGCAGGCGTGCTTGCAAGGGCTGGGGGTTTTGCTTTGAGGAGGTCGAAACGTTACACCAACAGGCTCGACGCAGGCGCGATTAGATTAAGAGTCCATTAAATCCAGAGTCGTTTCGTTATCTTTACAGATGACCGACAGGGTTCATCGCGCTGCATTCATGTGGTGCAAGTGGTGTCTCTATACTGCTGGGAATAGGATTTGTGTTTGTGTGGATACATATTTATGAGTTGTATATCATGCATACCTGCAAAGCCTGGGGGAGGGGTCGTCGTGGTACACAACCACGCTCGGCGCAGTCCTATTCTGACGCAGAGTTACGTTCCCTTTCACGCAGACGATCTCCCTTCCAGAAGAAAGCTTCGAAGTGATCACGTTGCATGAAGGGCTGACGCCAAGGGCTGTTTGCACCGCATTTAGGTTGTTTTTTTATACTGCTGGGAATACGAGTAGCGTCTGTACTACGTAATATTCATATCGAGTTGTATTTCGTGAATAGTTCACCGGCAGGGGGGGGGGGGGGGGGGGGTGGTACACGAAGCGACGGAGCGCAGGCGTGGTTCGATGCAGAGTAAGGTCCTTGCTACTGTAGCAAATTATCAGCCGATTGAATCCAGACTGGTTCCGTTGTCTTTTCAGATGACGCCAAAGATTGATAGCGCTGCATTCAGGTGGTGTCTCTATACTGCTGATCTACGGGTGGCGTTCGTAATAATATTAACTTTGATTTGTATTTTATGCCGTCTTTCAACGGTTGGGGGTATTGGATTCAGGGGTCGAATGGTTACACAAAGCGGCTTGACGCAGGCGTGATCAGATTCAGACTACCGCTCCTTGCAAGCACATATCAGTCGATCAAACCCAGAGTTGTTCCGTTGTATTTGCAGATGACCGACCGGGCTCATCGCGCTGCATTCATGTGGTGCAAAGTGGTGTCTCTATACTGCTGGGAATAGGATTCGCGTTTGTTCTTGATATATTTTATGAGTTGTATCTCATGGAGGGGGGGGGTGGTTCACAAAGCGGCGGAGTGCAGGCGTGATTCGATGCAGAGTACGGTCCCTTGCAAGCAAATCATCAGCCGATTGAATCCAGAGTCGTTCCGTTGTCTATGCGAATGGCGCAAAGGGTTCGTCGCGCTAAATTCATGCGGTACAAGTGGTGTCTCTATACCGACGGGAATACGATTCGCGTTTGACTTGATATATTTTATGAGTTGTATATGTCATGCATACTTGCAAGGACTGGGGTCAGGAATCGTCGTGGTACACAACCAGGCTTGGCGCAGTTCTGACTCGACGCGGATCAACGTTCCGTTTCAAGCAGACATCTCCCTTCGAGGATGAAGCTTGCAAGTGGTTACGTTGCATAAAGGGCTGACGCAACGGGTTGTTTGCATTGCCTTTAGGTGGTGTCTTGATACTGCTGGGAATACGACTGGCGTCCGTAGTAATTTACACGTCTGAGTAACATTCGGTGGATACTAGCAAAGGTTGAGGGGTCGGGGTGGTACACAAAGAGGCTCGGCGCTGGCAAGATTCGATGCAGAGTTCGGTCCAAATGCAAGCAGACCATGACCCTTTAACAAGTAACGGTTTGCGTTAGTAATATAAACAAATACGAGTTGTATTTCATGCCTACTTGCAAGGGCCAGGGGGAGGTAGAAAGGGGCGAGTAAAATCTAGGGGTTGGGGAACTACACGAAGAGGCTCGACACAGTCGTGAGCAAACCCATCACACTTTACGAATGGAAATACTAACTCGTCCTGTTTCCTTCATGCCTTACGCAAAGCGTTGTTTGCACGGCATTCACGTCGTGTCACGATACCGCTGGGAAGACGGTTCGCGTTCGAAATAATATGAAATAAAATAACTTTTTTGTGCGTACTTGCACCGGCCAGCGGGAAAAGGCGAGGGGTCGCGGTGGTACGCGAAGAGACTCGGCGCAGGTGTGGTTCGATGCAGAGTCCGGTCCCTTGTAAGCAGACTATCGCTCCTTTAAATAGAAATTCCTCAGTCGTTCCGTCGGCTTTAGGGCTGATGCAAAGTTTATTTTGCACTGCATTCAAATGGAGAGACTTATACGGCTGAGAAGAAATATGATTAAACCTTGTAATGTAGAATAGTATCTCGCGCATTACTGCAAGGCCCGGCGGGATGGTGGGGGGGTTGTTAATATTTTTAATGCATGGTGCTGGCCGTGTAGTCGTACGACCATAGACCCTCGCGTCCCTACAATGCCGGAACGGAGCAAAGTGGGGTTTCACAGACCAGGCAGACATTGCAAGCACCAAGCGCGAAGCGCAGTGAGGTGTTGGGCGAGTCGCATAAACGCGGGAGCTGCATCCTACTAAGGGCCGTTCTTATCGAAGCATTACATGTCCAATATGTAATTTATGGTGTGAACACTTTCAGAGACAGCGATGGGGATTGTGATGTATCTGTCTCGTGGGCACCTTGCCGTATATAGTGATCCAATAATTACCCTCGTGAGTTGAGGTTCCAAACCGCAAACATAATCTAACAAGATCGCCAGCCTTGGTAACCGCCAAAACAAACGAGAAAACAATAAGTGCAATGGTTGTCTAGATCAGGAAGCGAGAGGCGTGTTTCACAGCGTCGTCGACAACAGACGCCAACACAACCTGTGAATATAAATAGTATATACACATAGAGTGGAAGGCGAAATTAAGGGATATGGGGTGGTACTAAGGAGGCTCGGGAACGGCGTGATTCGATGCAGAGTGCGGTCCCTTCCAAGCAGGCCATCACCTTTTTGTTTTATAACTACGAGTAAGTCGTTCCGTTGCCTTTAGGTCTGACACAGAGGGTTGTATGCATTACACTCAAGTAAGTGGTGTCTCTATAATGCTGGGAGAACGGTTTGCGTTCGTGACCTCTTTCGTTATAAGTGCGTTTTGTTACTAATAGCTACTGTTAGTCGGAGTCGATAATAGCCACCAATAATATGTAATATGAATCAGAACTACTAACCAACAAGAAAGACGAGGGAGATTTATTGCACGGGGCCGTGGCGGGGGCAGTTGTGTTCCTTGCCTTGCTACCATCGTTTTGGCGAGGGATAATCCTTGGTCTAGCGTGGCCAGGATTATCCTGTGTCTTCTTCAGTGGTGATATTGAGATCCTTCAAAGGCGTGCGTTTCTTTGTTAGACAAACTATTATGGGAAATTTATTTTTGGGCCCTCAGAACTGAGTTTTTAGCCAAAAATACGCGATTTTCTCGGCGGCACGGCCAAAAACACCGATAGACTCGTCAGGATGCTCCCCGTAGTTTTCGTAGAGCTTTCTGACGTACTTTTTCGTTTCTCCAGGGTCGTAGTTTGACTGTTCGTCCAAGTTGCCAGTTCTGAGGACATGATGATTTTTAGCCAAAAATCCTCAAAGATCCATTATTTTTGGCCCCAGTTCTGACCAACAAGCCTTATTTCTGGAAACTGATTAGTTGTGATTAGTTGCGCCAAAAGTCAAAACGAGACCCTAGAAAAACGGAGAACTGCTCCAGAAAGCCCTCGAGAAACTACGGGGTGGATCTTTAGGATTGTATCGGTGTGTTTGACTGTCCAAACGGAGTAAAACGGGTATATTGGGCCTTGAAATCAGTTCCTGGAGCCCAAAAAAAAACGTTTCCCACAATAGTTGGTCTTACGTATATCTTCTAGACCATGCCTTAGGTTATAGCAACACCAACCTGTCGACGCAGAGATAGGCCAGTAACTTACAGATATTAATGCTGTTCCGAGTGAGGTAGGGACAGATCGTTTCCTCATTAAAATTTATAAACCATGTACGCACCAAGAACACTTTTTGCCGGGGTAACTACTCGGTGCCGCTCGCACGAACTTTACATGCTTCGTACCTTTAATATGGCGTCGATTCCCTCTCAAAAAAGAATACTACGCTAACAATTCGCGCGGTTCGCCTTGAAACTTGAAGCTTTAACAGTTACAACAACTAGGACATCATCACCTTACCAATGTCAATTATACAACCATCCGGCATGCTTCATCGCAGACGAAGAAGAAGAACGTGTGTTGTAATCCTAACGTAGGACATAGGTGCTTTTTCTACCAGGCCGTATACACCTCCATGGTTTACCAGATTGTATAAGTGCTCGAATACGGGCAATACTTGACGAAGGGGGAAACGGACATTTGCACCTCCACACCTTAACAACTCTCCTTAACAACTCCTAGCTTAGTTACTCGCCTATTGAAGTATAAATGCCCGAATATCGTAGTGAATTGGGTGAAAAAAAGGAGGAATTACCGATTATGTGCACCCCCACACTGCGACAACCCCTCGATGCTTGAGAATGACCATTACAACGTGCGCATTCCTCCTACATTGCCTCAGTATTAATAGCCAACACAGGTAAGCACTGTTATTATTATCGTCAAACATGTGTATCCTTCGCGCCCTGTGCTAAACTAAAATATTTGTGCTGTAACTGGAAATTCGTAAGCATCATTGATAACTCGAATGGTTTTAGTTGACATGCACAGCTTGATAAGCATTACACCTTCCCCCTGCTGAGAGCGGCCAGCCGGTCTTGGTAATATGCGATATAATTAATACACTTTATTTTAGAGTAAAGGTGTTGTCGCGGGCGTAACCAAGAAGCTTGGTTTGCGACTTACCGCGAAACCTGCCGCAAGATGTACCGCGACACATGCCGCGACACTTGCCGCGACACTTGCCTCGACACTTGCCACGACACTTACTGCGACACTTGCCACGACACTTGCCGCGACACTTACCGCGATACCTGCCGCGACACTTACCGCGACACCCGCCGCGACACTTGCCGCGACACTTACCGCGACACTTGCCGCGGTACTTTCCGCGACACCTGCCGTGACACTTACCGCGACACTTACCGCGACACTTACCGCGACACCTGCCGCGACACATACCTCGACACCTGCCACGACACTTGCACCAACCGCGGCACTTGCCGCGACACCAACCGCGACACTTACCGCGACACGCGCCGCGATACTCGCCGCAAAAGACGTCGCGACACTTCCCACGACACATGCCGCCTAGGGCCTCGACGCGTCGCGACATGCCGCGAAACGTGCCGCGAAGAAAACAAATAATGTACACCACAGTAATCCCGGTCTGTTGAGGTTGAGGCCTGCCGCCAAACCCGCCAACAAAAGTCTCAACCGCCGTCATGAAGAGCTCAGGATCTATCTCATGAAGAGCTCACCAGGATCTGGATTTTTAGTTTTCATATCGAGGATGGAGAAACCCCTCTCCCCTCTCAAAAGGGGTTTCCATATGCAATGGCGTGATTGCTGAGGCCCCAGCAGGCACATCAAGTTTATTCTACACACCATTTGTACACCGCTCGCACGTCGCAGCGAGAGCTTCTAACTCGATGTCTCCGGCGTGTCCGTGTGACGGGCCTCTCCATCCTCGTACAGGTGCTCTTATTTAAGCTATCCGCTGTTTAGGCGCGACAGCAGCAGTACGCAAAAATCGGACTGTAGCCAAGAGGAGACCTGTACGTGCGTATATAGCACACGAGAGTGTGATCATGCCTGGAACAGCACCGAGCGTGAGCGGTGTTCTTTCGAAAGGGCGCTGCAACGGTGTTGCGTCGGCTCTGTACCGCCGCCTGAGCGACGTCGGTGGAGGAAGAGGAGGAGGCGAAGGAGGAGGGGCGTCGAAGGTTCGGTATTATGGACGTTAGTGTTCTCACCTCGAAACTCCGCTCTTTGCTACTGCTGTGCATATACGAACTGGTTTGAAATTTGAAAGTCCTGTCGTGCTCGCTGCTCGCTGTTATCATGTAACAGATACACGTACTGTTACATCTGATCTAAATCCCATGCGGGCGGTTGACCTGTGCCGGTGGTGGGATAGGTTGAACAGGGGGCGGGGGGGGGAGGGGGGCCGGCCGGGTGGAGGCGGGGGGGGGGCGGGGGGGGGAGGGGGGCCGGCCGGGTGGAGGCGGGGGGGGGGCGGGGGGGGGAGGGGGCCACAGGCATTGCTGTTGTGCTGTGTGCGTATGTGTGGGCCAATGTGAGGAACGCTGCTGATGTACAGCTGCTGCTGTTACTGTTGGTTCTGCGTGGGTCCTTTCTAATTTCAGAGGATTTGTGGGTTGAAGGTTAAAATCGTAATCGTTGCAGAATTATAATTGTATTCTTTTTCGGGATGGCCCGAGTAAACAAACGCATACCGTACAACTAGAAGCACGGTGTATGGCTGTCACCAAGGGGGGGGGCTAAAACTTGGAGGTGCGGCTGCTGCTACTCTTGTGCCGTGTCCGCCTCAAAAGAAGGAGCTTGAAGGGCAAGGTACGGTACAGATACAGCAACCGCAACAGCAGCAGACAGCAGAGCAGAAACAACAATAAAAACAAGCAAAACATCATCTGTACATAATAAGACATGCGAAAAAAGACTCAAAATGCACCGCTTTTCTTGAGATTTCGAGTGCCGAGTTCCCCACTTTTTTACTATTAGTACAGAGCACAGAAAAAGTACACCGATTTAACCCCTTAATAACGGGTGGCACGTATTCGGGGACAAACTACTCTTATAATTCGAGTGGGATCATTTTTTTCAGTTATTAATGGGTTTAGAGTTAAGAGCACCCAAGATAGGAGCATTCAAGATTTTTATAAGAGCGGTCAAACCGGCATGTCCCGCCTATACAAAAAGCTAGATATTGCCCACTAAGGACAAGAGCAATGTTTAGTTAAGAGCACTTGTTTTCGCTTGTCACGGGGCGCTCTTAAATCGGGGTACCCACTGCTGTATACCTGGTATATGTATACCACTCCGTCCCAATATATTAGCAACGCTTTTATTTTATATTATTGAAACAATTACCGTTATATTTCGGATATACGTATGTATACCACTCCGTCCCAATATATTAGCAACGCTTTTATTTTATATTATTGAAACAATTACCGTTATATTTCGGATATACGTATGTATACCACTCCGTCCCAAAATATAAGCAACACTTTTATTATAAATTAATGAAAAAAGGGCCTTTGTGTTTTGGCCAAACGTGCGAACGGAGCCCGAAAACGGCAACCGCAATCAATCTCAGAAAATTGGCGCGGATACCCGTGGGGTGCCACACTACCATCTCCTTCCGGGGCGAAACATAGGGGTTTCAGTATATATGAAGGCATTTCCCGCTAGGGATTATTTTCGAAATTCCGAGAACCGCGGCAATGCTGTGTCCCTACGCGTATAGAGGCCAGGGAAGTGTTGATCGTTTAGCAACTTTCACTTTTTCGCCCATGGTCGTTTCTTTGGGGGGTGAGGAACAGCAGTAGTAGTGGTCACTTTATAGTGCCGGTTGAGTAGTGCCTGCTGCCCGCTATGATATAGTGCCTGTGAAATCCCTTGGCACAAATGGGATTAACCAGTGTGGCAGTGTGCTGAGTAGTGCCGGTTGCCGCTATATTAGTGCCGATACTCTTGGCTGGCGCATACCGGCACTAGAGGAGGGGCCACCACTGCTGTATAGCAAAGATGCACTGACACGGTCAACCGTCAAGCCATCAGTCAGTCAGGCAAGGCCGTCTGTCAAAGCGTTAACATCCGTCTAGACGGATTGTCCCCTATCACCGATGGGAAAACGCTTCATCTGTGTGGTAACCCCTATTTCATTATTCCCCTTTTTTAATGCTTCTCTGAGGTTTTCGGTCGAAAACATTAGGCCGAATAAGAGAACCCTGTGGTTGTAGGACTGTAGTGCTTTAGATCTGAAAGCAAAAAAAAATTAAAAAAGCGCTAGGCAAATTTTTAACGTCACGGGACAGCTCGCGGGGACTTTAATTACGCGGGCGAAGCCCGCGCAATACTCATGAAACTCGTGTTCTGGCAGGTTCTAGAGACAGCTTTTTTATGATAATCCTCGGTAGACATCAATCGACAAACCCAACGACCCCGTCATGAGCTCTGAACGGATCACGCTGGTTAATGGCTCCGACCCACCCTAGTGTTACAGTGGTCCCCTCTCGGTGGATGGTATGTGGCGGGCGCCGGCCGGGCGTCTGATAAAAATGTATTTGGCAGCCAATGTGTTGGAAACAGACGAAAAAACTCTCGATTCGTCTCCGATGGCCAAAAACAGCACTTTTTGAAGGTTTAGACGAAGATCATATGACGTGGCAGGCAACCTCTCTCCTCCTAGACTACGGATCGCAATGATACCTTCGAGATCGTTATGTTTACTCACTGGCCTTGCCCTGTACGAAGTGGGTTAATCGTGGGTTGAGTATTTGTCGAGATCGAAGGTCAATCGTCGCATGGCTGTCGCGTGAGTAATGCGGTGTTTTCGTGCTGTGGGCTTGTTGGTGTGCGGCGTGATTTCGCCATCTGGCTGGCGTGGCTCCCGTTAATAGAGCGATTTGATTGGTAAATAGCTGCCGTGGCTCCCGTTAATAAAGCGATTTGATTCGTAGATGGCTGGTGTTTTCTGTCCCGTGTAGTTATAGACTTGCCTGAAAGCCCCAGGAAAATACGGGTTTTCAACACTATGGGCAAGCGTTTTTCATAAACCGGGGCTGGTTTCTTCGTATCCCCGGGTTTTGCCGCCCCCAGGCTGTCTGTCGAGGCATTTACCTTGCCGCTGTCTGTCAAGGGGTAAACGTGCCGTCTCAGTGCATTCTGAGAAAAACAAAATAGGTGCAGCCCTATCGTATTTCGGGGGGCCATCGTAAACAGGACCTATGGTATGCACAAAATCCACATATTTCGCTATTTTTACTAACAACATTTGCTCCTATTTACTATGGCCCTCCGAAATAGCATGGATCTGTATTCGCAATGTTGGATATCGTATCGGAAGTTACGATATACGTGCGAAATATCGAAAGTTTCGATTATATCGAAATATCGAGTTTTCGATATATTAGTCGAAATGTCATATCATATCGAAATATCGAACGTGATATGCCTCCCCTCGCCTAGCATCTCCCTTGTTTTTTTTTTCGTTGTTTATATGCTGACACGTGAACGAAAGCTTCGATGATGTTATGATACCTCAAGTATGTATCACTATCGATGTCGAAATCGCGTCGATTGATTACCAGTGAACACCGGGTAGTTTTTTTTTTTTTTTGTCGTTTCGTATCGAATTCGAGTTTCGTTCGATATCTGATACTACTGTAATCTACATATGTTCCTCGTTGAAGGGGTGAGCACAATCTGAGCGCTGCGGAATTTTTCATGGGTGTACACATACAGGGTGTGCCTATATACGACCATCAGGTATACCTTTTATAGGTTGCGTCTTGTTCGTGGCACCATTTTTCTGAGCTCCTCTTGTGGCAGTTTTCACTAATAAAACCCCTCAACATTGTGATTGCTTGTTTTTATTTCTAGAGTGTTTGCGCAAAAGTCTTTTCAGAAAATATTTTTCTTGACGCTAAAAAAAGTGAATTTCCTTTCCCTCCCGATTTGTTAGTGTTTGCGCAAAAGCAAAAAAAAAAAATACGTTGCAAACCCTTCGTGCCGTATGAAACAGGGGAGCGGGTGAGCACGGGGAAACAAAAACGAAGAAACAAAACGGAATTCGTATACCAGCAGTACGAACGTACCGGTATGTACGACTCGTGGTACCAGGTGCATCCTGTATAGCAAAAGCAGCAATACAAGCAGGGTATATAACAACAGCAACAACAACCCAGCATCGGCGGCAGCCGCTGTATACCCAGACAGCAAGCAGAAGCAGCAGCACACTTAGAAGCAGCTACTCGTACTCTCCTAGGGGTAGCAGCAGCAGCAGCTCAGCAGCAGTACGAGCTCAGCAGCAAGCAGCTTCCGTTTTTGCAACTTTCAATTATGTGACCAGCTTTTTTTCTTATTTTTGTGCTGCTGCTGAGCTTCGAGCCTACGCGTGCCAGCGCTACGCTTCCAGCACGCCCGATCCCCTCGCACAGCGGCGCAGTCGCCACCGCGCCCACCCCCGCCGCGCCGCCGCCGCCGCCGCTGCTGCTGCTGCTGCTGCTGCTGCTGCTACTGTAGTAGCTGCAGCTGCTGTGCTGCCGCCACCACGGTCGTGTTGCGGAAATGGTACTCAAGACTTTTCATGCTGTACTCGTAGGGGGGTACAGGCGGCACGTACGAGTAGTAATTTCTGATCGAGGCACCTTCCACGACGACACCAAGTGGGCGGGTGCCGCAGCAGCGGCCCGCCGTGACAGCCCAACGCCACTCGTCCGTGCTATACTCCAGCCTACACCTTTTGAGCCTCGGTGCGCTCCGCGGTTAGTTGCCGTGTTGTGAGTAGCAGCGCTTTTGTCGGGTGTGCATGGTACGGCTCCCGGTGGTGTGTCGTTGAGGCCAATTGAGGCCCAGTGCGTCGGGGGAAAGCTCGGTACGTTGCACGCCAATGAACAGAGAGCAAAAAAAGTACCGCAAATTCCGGCCAAATCGTTACTTCTGAAAAGTATTTTCTTGTCGTTTTTTCAGAAAAATACCGCTAATTTTTACCGCGGGGGAATTTTTAGAAAAGTATTTTTCAAAAAAGCCTTTTGCGCAAACACTCTTCTCTCTCCCTTTTTCCATCGCAAAAATCTGCAAAAAAAAACGAAAACTGCACATTCCTTCGGCTGTGGTGGCAGATTTGCAGAGGTGCCGACATCGTGTACCTACTGTCCGCCCTCGAAATTCCGGAACGGCCGGGCTTGGACAACCTGCAGCAATTTAGGGCGGGTACGAGTAGTTACGTAGGGCATTCGAGTAGAGCCCCGACGTCTATCTGGCATAACTTAGCCGTTGCGCCGTTTGCTGCGCTGGCGCAAATGTTTGGGGTCGAAACTGCGGTTTTTGCGCAGCAGCGCGCTAGACAGGCGTGTTGCTTGTGTATATATATATAGCACAAAACATGGGTTTCGGGGGGCGCGCATCATGTTTTTTTACACAGGGCGAAACAAAATGTGTGCACGTGCCTTTTTTTCGCGGAAGGCGATAATTTGTTTCTTTTTGGGCACCTTGTTTTAGAGCTGTGCGTCGGCACGACTTGAAGTCACCAACCGTTACGGGGGACCCAGAGTAAATAGAACCAAATGTTGTTACTGTAGTAAAAATTGGGAAAAATGTAGGTTTTTGCCTTAACCGTATATAGGTCCCTATCTAATAGGGAACCGAATATTGTAGTAAAAAAAGGGAAATGTATAGGTTTTTGTATTTACCGTAGATCCTGTTTACTATGACCCCCCCGTAATAGTGTATTTTCAGACTATTAGTTGCTAATAGTCGTTTCCCGGAGGTACCGACTGTCCGATTGTTTGGGTTTCAATACTTTTATGAAGTATTGTTTAATAAGGGGTAGCTTGTTTTATTTTGGGCGGGGCCCCCTTTCGCCCAGGCGGGGGGCTGGTTTAGCTCGCTTCGCTCACCTGACTGAATAAGGCAGTCAGTCGGCCAGCCACCAGCTGGCTTTGCCAGCGGACTTTTTCCGACCAAAACCAGATAGTCGGCTAACGACACCTACCGATTGCGATGGTATGTCTCGTGAAGTTCTGCTGACTCACAGGTATACTCCCCCTTTTTTTTACGCACTGGAATATTTCGTGTCATTCGCGTGTCACGTGTCAGCTGCCAAGGTCTCATCCTCCCCTTCACCGCTTGTCCTTACTACATTTTGCGATGTATTATGACACGTGTTTGCCATACAGGGAGTGGCACCTAATTTGCCTTGTGAGGGTGGCACCTAATTATTTATGAGGTCCCAAATTTTCCTTTTAAGGGTGGCACCTAATTACTTACTTCGTATGAGGTTCATTACTAAAGGAGCTCTCGACCCCCCCCAAAAAAAACAAAAAAAAATGGGGGTTGTAGTCCGTATACAAGTCTGCCTCACATGCGGTTCTTGGTAGGATGCAGCTCACCCTTCATGAGACTCACCCAACACCTCACGATGCTTCGCGCTTGTTGCAAGCAATGCCTTGCCTGTTTGGTGAAATCCCGGCGTCGCTCCATCCCGGCGCTGTAGGGATGCGAGGGTCTATGCTCATACGACTACGGCCATGGACGACATCAGTACCCCCCCCCCCCCAACAAAAACAAAGCTGATTTTTGAAAAGAAGGAAAACAAGAACGGACGCTTAACCTCCAGCTTGTATCGTAAGGTATTATTCGAACTGTAACGAGCAACAGTATAGGATCGACGATACGGCTATCCTTTTTGGGGTGTGTTCCCTGCGGTGAGGGACCTCTTGATCGTCATCAAAGAAGGCGTCTTATTGCTCCCTCGTAGTTTTTTTTTACAGCAGAGCTGGCATCTCTCCAGGATGAAGAACCAGCACGGACCACCATGATTGTAGGGGGTGGTTGGATGCCCACAACACTCGATGCGGGAAGATAGGTTCACTGTTGAAATAGCCACAAAGCACTAACACACTGGCTGGCTGTCCGTAGAGTAGAGCGTGCCGTGATAGCGTCGGCCGACCACGCAGCCGTGAGGCCCCGCACCGTCGTGCTCTTCGCACTGCTTACGCTTGACTTGCGCCACCATTTGCCTCGACCAACTCACCCACCCACGAACCTTCCCACCAACCCACCCTCCCTTCCTCCCTCC
>MEHQ01003515.1:83403-139262 GCA_008828725.1 Saccharina japonica
CATCCACCCACCCACCCGACCCCACTCCACCCCAGCCCAACCCAGCCCAGCCCAGCCCAACCCAACCCAAACCCAACCCGAACCACAACCCAACCCACACCAGGCCGGTGCGCGGAACGCGCGACGCCAGCGTCACCCAGTCCACCCACCCACGGCCCACCTCCCCACCTTTGCCCCATCCTTGGTTTTGAATGTGTGTCGCTATCAATAGGCGTGAGCAGAGTGGTGGGATGCTACCGGTAGAGCGGAGTCCGCGGCCTCGTCTTCGTCAGCTCCTCTAGGGTGGTTTCGGCCCGGGACGGGCTGGACCTGATCTGACGAGAAGCGTGGCGTTGAAGCGGCTGGAGGAAGATGAGTGACGGGGCACGCCCATTGCCCGTGGCACAGGGCGAATGCCCAGCAGCAGAGTGAGTATGGGGAGGGAGGGAGGGAGGGAGGGAGGGGACGGTAGAGAGGGATAGAGAGAGAGGGGGGGAGGGAGAGAGATACAGAGAGAGAAAGAGAGAACATAGAAAGAGACAGAGAGAAAGAGAAAGAGAGAAAGAGAAAGAGAAAGAGAGAAAGAGAGAGAGAAAGAGAGAGAGAAAGAGAGAGAGAAAGAGAGAGAGAAAGAACGAGAGAGAAATAGAGAGAGAGAGAAAGAGAGAGACAGAGAGAGACAGAGAGAGACAGAGAGAGACAGAGAGAGACAGAGAGAGACAGAGAGAGACAGAGATAGACAGCGAGAGACAACGAGAGACAAAGAGATAGAGAGATAGAGAGAGGGAAAGAGAGAGAGAGAGAGAGAGAGAAGAGAGAGAGAGAGAGAGAGAGAGAGAGAGAGAGAGAGAGAGAGAGAGAGAGAGAGAGAGAGAGAAAGCATATGCCCCACGCTCAGGCAGGGCATTAATTAGTGGCCCGGCGTCTGTTGCGCGCAGCGCAACAGGCGACTCAAACAGTGTTGCGCGCAACGCAACACGCCTGTGGCGCGTGTTGCGCGCCGCAGGCGCGCAATCCCCACGCAGGCGCCCCCGGAGCCCCCCCCCGGGAGGGCCCCCGGAGGTGAACATTTTGCGATCTATGCGCGACTATACGCCTCAAAGCTAAGTAAAAACCCTTCTAATTTATTTTCGGCCACGGCGAATAGCAAAAAGGTGCCTCATGTTTGTTTTCGACTCATGGCGAATAGGACAAGGGGCCTAGAAGATGTTCAAGTACGACTAATTATCAAGAAAAAAGGACAGAAAAAAACGCGCACAAAAACGCGTGCCCAAAAACGCGTGTTGCGCTGCGCGCAACCTGCCTCGTGGCGACTGTTGCGCAAAACGGTTATTTTGCCTAAATGTTGCGCCAGCGCAACAGCGCAACACCTAATTAATGCCCTGTACCAGGTATACCTTGTTTGTGATTGCAGCTGGTTATCAAGACAAGCATGTATGTGTTTATGATCGCTACGAGTTTAGTATTTTAATAGTATTTTTATATGGCATACCTATGGTTATCAATGGTTGTTTGATGTGTCAACTGGATACACGGGCGGACTTCAAAAATGTACAGACTCAACACAGGGTATTCATACCGGTATGTCGCGGAACGTTTTATTTTCTATTTACAGACCCCCACGTACCTGGTACGTTCTATACTGCGGTACAGTAGTTAGACTATCGAACTTTTACCGTTTCATAGTCTACACACGTCGTAAAGATAGTTAGCTACCGCTATCCGCTATAGGTGTGCGTTCTCCAAATCAAATAGGTATTTATACGTACCCAGCGACATCCAGCGCTTGCGCAGCAATATATATGTATAGTTATGTTTGTGAAATTTTCGCACTTTTCGCAACTTTTCTCTTCGTACGAGCACTTTTCGGCAAAACGCTAAGTGCCCCGACACAGCAAGCCCGGCCGGACACATTGGTCGAGGTTTGGGCTCGATCCGAGCTCTGTGGCTCGCGGGGCGGGCGCTCGAAGTTTTTTTTCCCGCGGGAGTGGATAAGCCGATTTCCCGGGCTTTCTGCATGAGGCCGTATTTTTGTACGTACGTGCCAGTAAATAATGCGTAATGTCCTGTTGTTTGCCGTGATTTCACGAGCTGGTCATACGCACACACAGGAGAGCGCAGACATATCGGTATACCACAGACAGGTAGAAACAGAACATGCAGAGAGCACAACGTTACTAATCTGCATAAATAAGCACCAGCAGCAGGTAACACCGTGCCTGGGTGATACACTCATCTGCGCTGTACTGCTGTGGCTAGCTGTATTTATCGGAGCAAGCGGTCCGTAATCCACCATCTACCTTTCTAAAAAAAACAAGTCAATTTTGAACCCGCACACAAAAAACAAGTCATCTTCGGCCCGCTCACGAAAACCAAGTCAATTTATATGTATCAAGTACGTATGCTGTTAGGTTTTCATGTTTGTTCTTGCGCCACTCCCCTAGGCACGTCCCGGAGGGGAGCCTTGTATTATATATATATATTGTTTTTGTCCATCCCATTTATTATCTTTGTCCTTCTTTCATCTCTCCCTCTTTAGTCGTAACTCAGATCCGGGGTCAATATGCAGGCTCTTCTCCCCCCTCCCCACTTCGGTACTTGCCTTGTATTTGTATCGCGAAAAAAATTCAGCACTCTCTTCCCTCGTCGACTTGCGTCGGATTCCGCCTACCCACGCCACGAAGGCGC
Source organism: Saccharina japonica (assembly GCA_008828725.1). Taxonomy (NCBI): domain Eukaryota; class Phaeophyceae; order Laminariales; family Laminariaceae; genus Saccharina; species Saccharina japonica. The sequence goes on from MEHQ01003515.1 coordinate 86,071, forward strand.
TCTCAGCAATTGGTTCCTTTTCATTTTTTCAAATAAAGTAAAAATCTCACCACGGTGGGATTCGAACTTGGGGACCAATGCCAGTAGTCTTTGAAGCTGACCACTAGTCTACCGGGGCGACCGGCTATTTGGAACTATCGGTATCTCGCGTGCATTAGTGGACAGCTCACTTACGTCTGACGCATCACGCAACTCGAAAGGGGTCGACATTATTTTTGGCGCCGTCGAAATACTTCTACCTTAATAGCAACTATGAATACAATCGCTAGTAATGTCAGTTGCTCGAAATACATACGTACTGCTACGTGTTACAGTATGATGACTGCACTGCAGGGTAGTTCAAGCAATAGCCACGCCAACATTTTATACGAAACCCAACGAGTATTATTATTTACTTCGGGTACATGGATTTGTTCTATATACCATCCCCGGCGTCAGTGGTTGCCATGTCGTTGGTATTACTGTAATATTAATAGTGTCATGTTCTCATATACAATGGTTGCATGTTTTGTATCAGCGTTTGGGTTCATTATTAGCACCAGGAATCATATACAGCAGTAGTTTTAATACTAAATATTGCCACACACTAATTTAAACCTAATTTAGTATATTATGCCTATCTTTGTAATAGTTGTGGACTTTCACTATAATAAAAGAGCGATATATATTATTAATATTAGGACACCAACAACACAACGAACATAACACACGTACATTAATATATTTTATTAATAGTATACCAGGTATATAACAACAAACTACACAGCTCTCTTGCCGTTTATTTTCTTGGCATACTAATAATGTAAAGGGTGTGGTGTGCGTTTTTAATTGTGAGTATACGCCTGAAATAATATATGATTGGATGGGTTTGTATGATATTCAACGAATTGTGTCAGCCTTTTCATTTTGAACGAGTAATGCCCTGCACATTATCGGAAGGCAAATGCGATCATACTTCTCGTAATAATACTGTGATGGTATTATTAGTAGTGGCTGTGCTCGACTAACTGCACATCAGTTTTTCTTTGGTCGCATCGAAAGGCGATCCACAGGACAGCTACAACCGAACTATTCATTGTGTCCGTTGTGGTTGTTTAATCCTGTCGACACCCAGTACGTCCATTCAGCAGTCATGTCGGATTTAGTAATTTCGTTCTTTCGGCCAGCTTGTTTTTGCCGTAAGCACGGTGATGGGCCGACGCAATTACCGGAAGCCCCAAATCCCCTAATAGCACAAGCCATACATTTCTATAGGAAACCCTGCATTTTTGCTCTCCCTGGGCGCCATATTTGGACTCCGAGCTTGCGCTGTGGCCCTGCGAGCTCTCCCTGGTCGCCATGCCGATGGTATTGAGGACGCAGAGTAGGCCGGCCTCCGTTGTTGGTGTCATGATGGCAGAGGCTTCCAGCACGGCCGGGGCGCTACAGCACGAACCAAAATAATGATATGAAATCAGATAAACTTAATAAAACATAAATATGATGGGTTTTGCACATTCTATTATGTGCCCTTTGATCGTACCCGGGGACGTGTTTTAAACGTCCCCTGTTTTGCCGAAATTACGCGAAAGAAGTCCATATTTATCTTTTTGCCGAAATACGCGAAACCACGAGGAATTTCAGCCGAAATCCGACATCACTGCCATTCAGTTTCCGTGCTGATTCTTCATCTCACCGAGATGGTAGCTCTCTCTCTGTGGTCGCAACTTCTTCGACACCGAAAAAATGCAATGCTGCAATGCAGCAATAATAAGGAGAGTAGACAATGCTCTACAACTGTCACTTCTGGGCGTAAATATAAGAACCGCTTATACATTAATATCAACACTATGAAGCCCTTATATTTACGCCCAGAGTGGTATCCTTTACTACGAATTAAATGGTGGTGATGGTGCTGTTCGACTGATTCGCTTTTTTTTCGATCGAGTCAAAAAACAATTTCTTTCATATTTTTGATTCAATTGATTTGTGTTCTAGTAGGTAAACACGTGCGTGCGCAGTCGTCCAGTCGAACTTTCTTTGGATGTATGCGCGGTACATATCGTATCGTATGGTATGCAGAGTATCTGACACCCAATATATGGTAAGAAAAACGGGACAGCTGCAAAACGAAAACCGTTCGTCCCTGGGTATCCTGTTAATAAGGTTTCATATTATCCTATCAAAATACAACTTGTATTTTGTTCTTAGGACCAAAGGTCACTTTCGGTTGCATTCCAAAACGAGTTGCACTTTTAGGCAGTATCATACGTACGTACTGTAAGACTAGATGCAGTAGCTTTTCGTTCCGAAGCAGTACGTAAAAAACAATTTCATTTTCTTGTAACCCCCCAACACAAAATCACCCATACCGATCACTAGACACAATCGCCATCAAGTTCGAACAACAACAACAACAACAACAAGATAACAGCGGCATTAGCAGCAGCAGCAGCAGCAGCAGCAGCAGCAGCAGCAGCAGCAGCAGAAGCAGCAGCAGTAGCAGCAGCAACAACGACAACAACAACAACCGAAATACCCGAGGATACACAGTCTCCATTTCACGCAAGAAGCACTCCACACATCAAGCCCGTGGCCGATCTAGCCGCCGGCGCCCACACAGCACCCCAACGCTCGCGTGCACCGCACACGGTACGGCAAGGCACGCTCGAATCGCGGATCGAGAGGGGCAGTCCACGGCGACACTTGCACTACTCGTGACGGACGGGAGACGAGGAACATGAGGCGCGAAAATCAAAACCAGGGCAAGTCAAGAGCCGGAACGACCTGGGCGCCGAAGCAAGGACGGCTGACGCAGGCCATCATCGAAACCAACAGGAAGGTTAGAGACACCACGTACTTATCAGCAATTTTCTTCTATAGCCCCCCATTGATTGCTCCTTCTGTTGTTGCCAGAGTTCGTGCAGCATGCAGTAAATAAGTAGTGAGCCGGAACCCCTGCCTCCCCTTCCGCCTCCCCTCCCCTTGCACCCGGACCAATCTAAACGGCGTAGAGATCAGGACGCACTCGCTCGCCTGGCATGCGCAGGTGGGCGGGCGGCACGAGCCGGGGCTTTTGCTCGGGTTTCCGATCTCGGCAAGGCAGGCGCCCAGGCCCGCCAACCTTTGCTTGTTACCACTGATTTTGTTGTGTTTTCCCCTCTCGCTGTTGCAGATCCGCGGCAGCAGCAGTAGCAACAAACTGCATGCAAGCAAACTACGTACTTACTGTAGTATTTACTGACGTTCTCTCATGTAACCCCTTTGCGCGATTTGCTTGTTTTTTCTTTCCGTCCCGTGTCTGTTTTAGACGGAGTTGTGCCACAACTGGCAAAAAGGAGAGTGCACTCATGGAGGTAAGCAGAGAGCACAACACGTCTGCTGCTGCTGCTGCTGCTGCTGCTGCTGCTGTACACCGCAGCGTGCGCGGTAGTCTTACGGTTCCACGCCTAAACGAGGGATAGTGGCAGGGGAGGGAAAACGCGAGTAGGAGGGGTCTTGATTTTCTGTTTTTCCGCGCCTAAAATTGTAGAGGCCTTCCAGAACAAGCCCAGTTTTTCGACGTTGTGGTGTCATTTTATCCCTTTCGTTTTTCAACCTAGTGGTTATAAGGTTCAGATGCCATTCTTGTGGAGAGGTCCACATCGCGACCCTATGCCTGAAGCACGCAGACATATACACCCGTGGTTCATGGCTAAGCCACGTCTCCCAGAGACGCCAGGCACAAGTGCTGCTCCACTGTATGTACCGAGACCATCATCATCGACATTGTCGCTCTCTTGTAGACAAAATACCCTTCCTTATTATAATGTTGTTATTCTCTTATATATGGTTGAGCCTTAGAGTCTGGGGTATACCAGGTACTCTTAATAGAAAGTGCACCAGGTATTTTCTTCTTGTCTCAAGTGTCTCCTACTGCCGTTTGCCTGAGGCCGCTGCCTTTGCTGTGCGTGTGTGCGTCGGCTGCTGCTTTTTCTCCTCCCGTCGCTGCCACTGTCGCTTCTGGGCCGTCGGGGCATCACTGAACGAACCAGGTTGCTGCGCGTTTGCCCACGGAGTAAAGGAGCTCAAGTAGCGCACGCTGAGAGAGATGTGAGTCCGGGTGTTGGGGGGGGGTGACCGACAAAAAAAGGCCTTGCGTTTTCTGTTCCGCTGCGCAAGTCGCAAACAAAAAAACTCTTCGAATACCTCATACATGCTACTTTTTTGTACCGGGTACAGCATGCCGCAGGTAAAAAAGTTTCATTTCACGCCAGCCGTCTTCGTGTTTCCAGTGGTATCTTGAGAATAGTTAGGAAGATCACGTCTCCTCTTCCTTTACATATATACCTATAGCTGTGGATCATGCAGACTAAAGAGTACTGCAGAAGATTCATGCACTTGTATCTATCTAGACTCGTATCAGATCGTCAATTGTTTGTGTACACAAGACTGAATGAGCGAGTTGTATTACAGTAGAAGACTACCGCCCTACGATAGCACCGCCGTGAACACAAGCAAGCTTACTCGGGGGGAGCTGTGGGTTGGGCGATCCCGGGCAAAGCAGCACAACAACGTAGCTCGTAGCTCAGATATCCTCCAGGCAAAAGCGATGCGTCGAGTGCACATCTTATAATTATTCACACAGTATATATATATAATCTTTAGTGTGGATATTACAGTAGTAGTAGTAACATATTTCCTCGCACGCATGACTTGCCTCTTTGAACAGCAGTCCAAAGAGTCCAGTCCCCCAGTGTTTCGGTGTGGATCTTGCGGATTTCTTTCGGAGTGGATCTTATCGGTTTCAGCTGTCTAGAGAGCTCCAGAAATTGAGTTTTTAAAGGGCACACATTGTTTTTTTTTCGTTCCTCACTTCTCATTATATCGTTTCTTTTACGAAACCTTCGACGAACCTGGCATTAAATTGCAGTATTAATAGTCTACTACTGGTGTAGAGTTATTTGCCTGCTGCTGTGCTCTGTAGTAATTATTAATAGTATACGAAGTACGGCAGCAGTAGTCTACATTCATCCATGGAAAAAGAAGATAAAACACGGACATCGGGATCTGTTTTTTTTAGGCGGAACATGTATTTCCTCCCAATGATAATACACGTAGTATATACACCACAACAGCAGCAGTATGTATACATCATACATATTATACAAGGGGCTTCGCCGGCGGCCTGGACGGCCGCCGGTCGCAGCCTTGCGTGATACCGGGAATGTTAGCAGCATTGTGGCTAAGGATAGGGGCCAGGCGTAATGCCAAGAGTTACACACGTTAGCAGAGCAGCATTGTGTCGAAGGATGAAAATCAGAGTTTTTTTTTTTATATCCTCCGGCGGATGGGTCAAAATAAAGCTTAGAAAATCAGACGTACTGCCAAGAGTTGTGAGAGTGCTCTGCACACTGCCCACGGAGAGTGTCAACCGTATCACTCGTAATAAATGTGATCCTGCTGCTGCTGTACTCATACGTGTGTGCGCGTATGTATCTTGGTCACACACCTGACACGTGCACATTGTTTGCTGTACAGTTCTGCCTACTACTACTGCTGTGTGGGCCTGTGGGTCTACACATCTTCGAAACAGGCGAACAACGGCGACAACAGGAACAAAACAACAACTGATACGACGTGCGTGTATCTTTGATTCTGGTCATGATACATATCCAACCTACGTACTGCTCACACAGCTCGTGATAGGTACTGTTGTAGTACAGCAGTATTTCAGAGTACTGGTACACTCCACACACGCGTCTTCGATATATACCCGATGCACGTATACATCTACGCGCCCCCTCCGCCAAAGCAAGACCAAAGAACAAAAAACAAAAACGTAAAAAAACGTTTAAAAAAAACGTGTTTCCCCATCCCCGTTTGTAAATGCCATTTTTTTATTTTGAAACCCTCAACGTATATTGAGCATGATGAGGAGATTTTTTTTTTGAGGCGATGCTCTCGATAGCCTCGTATCCCCGATCGTCCTTCCTTCGCCGACACGTCTCCGATTCAAGCGTACCGAGACTCTCCGTCCTCTCTGTCTCAGAGAGCCCCGTCGTCTCCGGGCGCGCTTGACGGGCACGCCATTTGAGCTCGTTCGACGAGTCACCGACACGGGGACTCATTTCGTATCTATGATTGGAGTTGGCACCACTCTGGGCGCAAATGTAGGGACCGTTTAGACTTGATATGTATATTAAAACAGTTCTTATTTTTCCGTCCAGAGTGCTGCCAAAGTCATGCAAAACTGTAAATTTCAAGCTCTCGACCTCTGTTTGCTTGACCGTGCTCCCTCTACGTGCACGTGACGGCGAGACGCGAAATCGTGCATATACCATTTGTAGCTCCGTGATGCTGCTGTGCATATACCATGTGTAGCTTCGTGATGCTGCAGGCTCATCATAGCAGCTTCAGCTGCTGCTGTACATTATGTACATACAGCATATACGTGCTGCTGTAGACTACCCGGGGTTCAAAAATATTGAGAGTTCGCAGTTCTCCACGAGGCCTGGGTGGCACGTGTTCTCGGGGATTACAAACTCTTCCCCAGATCCTAGCACAAACCTCGCTCAGTGGCCTTCACAATGGCGACGCCGGCCACGTAATCGACTCCCCCCACGGGTCGGAGGTCAGAGAACACGTACCGAAGAAAACACGCGAAGACATGAGCCCTGTATGCAGACTACGAACCAAACGTCTCACAGGGCACGATTTTTCGGAGATCTCGTCGTAGATCTCGACGTCGAGGCCTCGCGCGCGCGCTACGGCGCCGAGCGGGCGGATCAGCTAAGCCGGCGGTTGCAGGCGAGGCGGGGGCACGCCTCAGCGAAGAAATCGCGCGGAAAGGCGATCAGAGGCTGGAGATATCCGCAGACCTAAGGATGTGCATATGTGATAAGCGAACTAAGATATATAGATTTATACCGTGGTATGATATCAGCATGTAGGTGGCACGACGTCATGCAAATAAGCAGGGTGCATTGCCGTGCGCTCGCGGTGTTCTCCCGCGCATGTCTTCGAGTAACATGCGGGTCAAGGCTGTATTCCAAATGCTCGGGTATATGGCTGCAGTGTGGCATCGCAAGATAGATGCTATTATTGCTGTAAACATAATTGACTTGCCTCGCCTTCGGGGAACCGGCAGGAATATTTCCGCGACGGACGCTACGTTTGTTCCGTGTACATTGATTGGCCTACTCTCGTCGGTTGTAACAAACAACGAAGCCCACAGGTAAATAAGTTTTGTTTTATTATATTCCTGGTATGCTTCGAAATATTTATAATTATATACATACAGTGGTCAGTTTCAAAGGCTACTCCGTATTACGGGGGACCCTAGTAAATAGGACCTACGGTACAAAAATATATATAAGTCCGTTTTTATTACCAACAATATGTGGTCCTATATACTATGGTCCCCCGTATAAAATGCTACTTCGTAATACGGGGGACCATACTAAACAGGACCTAAGGTACAAAATATATATATAAGTCCGTTTTTTTTACCAACCATATGTGGTCCTATATACTATGGTCCCCCGTAATAGCGTGGGTACCCGAATTCAAATCCCACCGTGGTGAGATTTTGACTACATTTGAAAAAACAAAAAGGAACCAATAATTGCTGAGAGCGCCTTCGTGGCGTGGGTAGGCAGAATCCGACGCAAGTTGACGAGGGAAGAAAGTGCTGAAATTTTCTCGCGATAAGAATTCAAAGCACGTACCGTCGTGGGGAGGGGGGAGAGGAGCCTACTTAGTGACCCTGGATCTGAGTTACGACTAAAGAGGGAGAGATAAAATAAGGGCGAAGAAAATAAATTCGATGGAATTTATATTTTTAAACAAATGAACTCGAAATAAACAATATTTTATTCTATTTTAATATATCATACGTAGTCCCCGCGCAACAGCACACAGCCCTCCCCGCGGACGGGTGTACGCACACCGACGTGCGCAAAAGCGGCCGTCCATCGCGGGGACACGATTGCGCCTTAATACAAGAATGCGCCTGGAAACGCCGAGGTGGTTGTAAGCATGTCCGCGCGCATATGCCAACAGTATATTAAAATATATGTGAAAATATATTAAAATAAATAAAACGTGGGGTTTATGCCACCCGAATTGTAGGAGCCAACCACGTGGCCGCGACAACGTACGCAAACGCGAGCACACCGGTCGAGATCACCAACACCTGCGAACAATATCATCAGGTACAAGATACTATGCTTCTACACGGCACAATATATGCTTATGTCGCAAACCGAGGCGTGTATTTATAACGCCCGGGGCCGTGGACGTTTTAAGGTAAGTCGTGCTGTTGGTATCTAAAACCATGTTGCGCCCCATCGCGACCACGAAGGGGGAGAGCAAGAGTATTCAATTCCAATAGAACCAGAGGTACATATTGCAAAGCCTATCAAAGCGCGCATCTCCCCCCCTGCTGAAATGACATCCGCGGATCAGCTTTTTTGCAAGAACAGCGGTACCAACATAATGTTTGCGCTGTTCTTGTGTTACCGGTAACTAAGCTTCGGCGCATAGTTGGGGTCATGTGTAATACATGCCTGCAAATTTCCTTGGTATGCCCCGGTACATCACAGAACGCGATGCACGAAGTACTCGACTGGTACTTTGCGTTACGGCTGTGCCGAAATTTTGGAGTACTCGCACTTCTGTATAAATATCTCACGGGGATATATCTACAGTACTCGTCGTATTAATACGAATATGCTGTACTCGCACTGCTGTACCGGGTATAGGAATATGTAATTTAAAATACTTTACTCGCACGAGGTATCATACACACCGCCGGATATACGCAACCGCCTCTCCCAAAAGAAGGGACTGCTGTTACCACCTTTGAACAACTGCTGTGCTCGTAGCTATTCACAAGCAGTACAGCAGTATTATGGGCCGGCCTATAAGGAACACCTAATCTGAGAAAGCCTTAAATCCCTGTTGAGGCACACCTTGAGCATAGGCTAGTATATAGAATTTAGTGTAGCGCTCGCCGCTGAGCACTTTTTCTTAATCTATTGACTTAGCGTCCTCCAAAATTAAGCCTTTTGTTCTCAATTGGGCTCTTTCTTATTTATGGGCCTGTACTGCAAGCTGCCTGGGATACATCGCTCGCACGTATTACGTACGACGATCGCCCGCAAATAACTAACACAAGTCACCGGTTATGACCGGCACAACATACAGGCGCAGTAGCCCAGATACAAAGAAAAACGAAAGTGGGGAAAAAACTATCCTGAAAAAAGACAAATCATACCCATTTGATGAATTTCCCGGACACCGAAAAAAAAATTAACAGGAGTAGCTAGCTTTTGAGTGACGTCGTTCCCAACGCATGCGGTCAAGCTGTCAAGCTCGAGGACCCCTCTGGGTGTTGGGGTCATGGATATTATGACCTGTCTACCTTCGTTCGATGCCCTGGCTCGCACGTGACTCGAGCCATCGGGTCATCGCCAAAATGCGCATGAACTCCAGAGATCGAGAAAAAAAAACAAAGCTGGCCATAGATACGTACGAATATCACATGATACGCAAATATATCGCCCCGCGAGTTCCTCAAGCCATCAAGCACTCAAACCTCATGGCACACTCGCCCGCGCAATGCTCGAACTCAAAACTAGTCTATAACACACCCTGGATTTGTAGCTCTGACTCTGCTGCAATGCGCTATCACGTGCTGGTCACAACTACGCACCGAACCAGGTGTGTACCGAGGGCTACGATTCATACTACGATGTAACACACCTTGGATTTGTAGCTCTGACTCTGCTGCAATGCGCTATCACGTGCTGGTCACAACTACGCACCGAACCAGGTGTGTACCGAGGGCTACGATTCATACTACGATGTATCGCTGCATTCATCTGACTGGCTAAACTTCTTACGTACGCACAAAACTCACATTCTCTCATTCTTCCGAGAATATTCTGCCTATTTTAATATATCATACGTAGCGACGGTGTCATATCACGGGTAGGTCTGAACTAGAGGTGGGCACCGGGAGGCGAAACAAAAAAAACGAAAACCGGATAACGAGGCGTTATTATCAAAACAAAAAACCGGATAAAACCGTTTTTTTTCAGCCGGTTTTAACCGGTTTTCGCAAAACCGGTTAAAACCGGATGGTAACGTGAAACGCCTCCAAATCGTTGAACACGACGGCATCTTAGGGTGGAAAACGTGCTGTTTACATGTGGATTCCGAGCCACAACCACAGCGCACGGGGTGGCGTGATTTCAAGGTACAAAACGTTGTTGTGAAGAAGACATTGCCGGTGCACAGGTACTATACGTATACCTACTGGTTACTATTAATAGGACGTTCTTCGCGATTACTTGCTTCCTGTCTTTTTTTCCTATGCCTTGCAGATCAGCGTATTCAGAGGGCTTTCCTGCGCGCGCTCTAACTACACTAAAACCAAGTAAAAATATCAACACTAATTTCAAGGTAAAAATCCCCACTAATTTTTAATATATTTTGTTTTCAGACTAAAATCAACTTTTTTTTTAAAGAGTCCAAAACAAGTGAAAGTATATTATACAGTTGTCGTACGTGCAAGTTTTGCATACCTTGGTATGGTATATGTTTTGATATATTACAACTATAACACGTCAGCAGAGCATCTGCTGTTTAGAGCATGGTTGATGCACACACTTACACGTATGTCTGCATGATACCATATATCAGGTATAACACTACTACTGCTGTGTGTATCCTATTATTATTTATAGTACTGGTGATGGTTTCATTCGATAGAGAAACAGTGAAAAAATTGTCCGGTTTTATCCGGTTTTCATCCGGTTTCACCCGGTTTTTATCCGGTTTTATCCGGTTTAAAACCGGTTTTATACGGATAAAAACCGGTTTTAGCCGGTTTTATCCGTTTTTTCCGGTTTTATCCGGTTTTATCCGGTTGTCGGTTAATCGGTTTAGACCGGCGAAAAAAAACGCGTTTTTTTTTTCCAAAACCGGCTACTCGTACACGCCTGCTGGGTTTCCAAAAACCGGTTTAAACCGTTTTTTTTTACCGGTGCCCACCTCTAGTCTGAACCAGGCGTTCAATACGGATAAAACGCACCCGGCGTCACGCTCGTGTTTGGGTTGCTGCCACTTCTGTTTTCGCTCCTGCTGTTGTATTGCTTTCCTAGAGGCGGATCGATCAACAACGTATCGCTCGACAATCGGTTGCTGCGTTGCATTCAACAAGAGGGTGCCGTTGAGAGACTACCGTCGGTATTTCGTTACACTGCTGTCACTGGTACTGCACGAAGTTTACGGAAAATCTGTCCGGCGGTGCTTCTATTGCTATACACGAGCATACATACCGTACCGGATTCAGGGCACCGCACACACCAACACCGATGCTGTGGTTCTATGTAGGCACGGTACGTGTATACATATTAATACGTAACGGTCCTTTTATTTACGTCTACAGTTGTACAATACTGCTGAACCCGGTAATGTAGGTACCTATGGAGTATGACGGCATGACCTTGGAGGGGCATACCCTATAGGTGGGTATGACGGTATGACCTTCAAGGGTCATACCCCATAGGTAGGTACCGGTATGCACCTTGCGCCTTGATTTGGGGATTGGATTATTGATGGTGGAATACTGGTGCTCCGCGCTACCTGCTCGATCGAGTTTTCCGACTAATCCAAAGCTCTTCAGTAGACCGCCTTGAATTATATACCTTAAAGGGAACCATATTAAATAGGACCTACGGTACACACAAAATACCTATAACTTTAACTATTTTTACCAACACTATTTGATCCTATTAACTATGGTCCCCCGAAATAGTTTTCTTCTGCACCTTCATCGACCATTTAAAGTATGTACGAAACATATTGGATTAGTTGAGGACTCCTAGTCCCAGGTACCCGCACTGCAACTGCAAGACACCTCCCGGCCTCCCTTCCCGCTGCAGAAGGCTCCACACGCACAACGGAACACCAGCATGGCTGTGTTCAGCAAGGAGTCAGAGCTCTCGATAGCATTGATAAATATATAACAATCGGTCTTAATAGGATGTACACAGAGCAGTATACCTGGTACGATTCATAGTTGAGGATGCACTTTTATATGATCACTTGAAATTTCACTGCGCGTGCGATTTATTTCACCACTGGTTAGTCTTACCTGGGTACAGTACTGGTATAGACGCATGCATGCTAGGAAAGGGGTGCACCATGTTTTGTCAGAGCTCCTCACGTAAGGAGTTTATAACCTCACCGAAAAACTGGTTTTGGAGCAAAATAAAAGTGCCATGTACCGGATGAAACATCCTCATGACCGAAGTATACTCTGAAAAACAATTCGCCCCACGGACGAAAGTCCGATGAATTTGGGTTAGGGAGCCCGATCGTTCAAAAAACCATTCAGCCAAACAGTGCTAGCACGCATCTATAGGACACGTCCTACGGATAGAGGTGACGCTGTATGGCTGAAAGGTTTTTTGAATGACTGGGTTTCTTAACCCAAATCGTCGGAATTTCATTACTGTATTTGCAATGTTTTTCATTTATACTCGGGCCATGTATGGGTTTTTTTTATCGGGTAGCACTTTTATTTCCCTCCGAAAACGGTATTGGGTGGGGTATAGTGCTCCTCATGTGACTACTCCCAGAAAAAAATATGGTGCACCTTTAACCGTACCATGCGTCGTAGGGCAGTGGCTGCAAACGATTATAGCTTCCTGTTCCCCCTGCACCGAGTGTCACACCTCACCGAAAAATGATTTTGGAGAAAAATTCAAGTTCTACGCGATGAAACATCCTCATGACCGAAGTATACTCCGAAAACCACTTCGTCCCACAAATGAAAGTCCAACGAATTTGAGTTAAGGAGTCCGATCGTTCAAAAAGACATTCAGCCAAACAGTGCTAGAACGCCTCTAGAGGACACGCCCTACGGATATTATTATTATTAATATTTTTTTTTGTCCATCCCATTTATTATCTTCGCCCTTCTTTTCTCTCTCCCTCTTCAGTCGTAACTCAGATCCGGGTTCACAAAGTAGGCTCTTCTCCCCTCTCCCCACTACGGTACGTGCCTTGTATTTTTATCGCGAGAATATTTCAGCACTTTCTTCCCTCGTCGACTTGCGTCGGATTCCACCTACCCACGCCACGAAGGCGTCTCAGCAATTGGTTCCTTTAGTTTTTTCAAAAAGAGTGAAAATATCACCAAGGTGGGATTCCAACTTGTGTACCAATGATAGTAGCCTTTGAAGCTGATCACTACTCTACCGGGGCGGCCGGTAGGTGACGCTGTATGCCTGAAAGGTTTTTTGAATGACCGGGCTTCTTAACCCAAATCGTCGGAATTGCATTACTGTATTTGCAATGCTTTTCATTTTAGTCATTGGTCATGTTTTGTTTCATCGGGTAGCACTTTTATTTCCCTCCAAAAACGGTTTTGGGTGGGGTATAGTGCTCCTTATGTGACCACTCCGAGAAACAAATACGGTGCACCTTATACCGTACCATGCTTCGTAGGGCAGCGGCTGCAAACGATTATAGCTTCCTGTTCCCCTTGTACGTACTATTCTCGCCGTGCGCAGCGCCTAGGGGACGTTTGGCCTCGAGGCGCCACGAAGCATCTGCAAACAAAAATCCGCGCTACGCACGTCTATTTACATGTCCCTTGTTGTTCGGTGGCCATGGAGCGGTGTTTTTCCGTGAAATGATAAGAAAGTTGCGCCCGCTTTGGCCAATGCATGCATGGGTTCTGCCACCAGCGCCTAGTTCTGTTAATCGACAGTAAATTGGCGTGCAGCGGTAATCAGGTTGCCACTTGGCAAAATTCACGACGGCCCGTCAAGTTCATCCTTGACTGCATGTACATTGCGCTTTGTCTTTTTTCGCGATTTTTTTCTCCCATCCCTTTATTTGACGGCGCGAGAAATGTATTAGGGGTTCGGTTGTATCACCAGCCAGCGCGCGGGCACACAGCAGGAGTGCAAGCCACACGCAGTACGGCCAGCTCCACGTCAAAGTGATAATTCTACCTTACACCTAATGCAGTACAGGACACAGGAAAGTCGGTCCAAACTCGATTTATTCTTTGAGAATTGGGGCGCTCTACATACACTCCGTACGCTAACTTCAGTATAATGACTCCTGAAATATGTTTTTCTTGTAAATCTCAACCCGCCATTATGATTGCTCGATTTCTTATTTCAGCAGGTGTCCTATGATACACTGTAGCGACGTGTTTCCCTTGGCCTGACGCTGTGACTGTGGCGCCGACATGACTGAAATCGAACGAACGGCAGTGACAGCATTTGTATCTGAACCTTTTTTGCCCAAACCCGCTTGCCCTCCCCGATACCCGCTCTTCCGCGCCTCTGCACTCTCGTGGTGACCCATTCCTTGCCGTAACGTAGGGAAAGCGCTGGTCGCATCCCGGACGCTCCCATGTACTGCTGCTACCCGTGCATGGTAAGAAATAGCAAGAAGCAGACATATGCACATACCAGGTATAACGTAGGAAGGGATGGGCATATCTATGTTGTGTGCCTCTGCGTTACATGCACACTACTGCCGTGCACAAGCATTGACGAGACAACGGGCCGATGGAAGCACGAGCGCGAGTGTCTGCGTGAGATCGAAAGGTAGTTCGACCGTTGCGGATATTGGCAACAACTACCTGGCTCGAGGATGACATTTCCCATGCTGCCTTGACCCGCTTTTCGTGCACCACGCCGCGCCCTGGGCTCCTCCAGCTGTTGTAACTGGTATATACTGAACCGTTGTGGCATCAGGCACCGAGCGGAACAAGCAAATTCCAAGGTCATATACTTGTTGCCTCGTGCACCGCACATGGTGTGGACTGACAGCACTACAGCAGTAGTATCTGTGGCCTGAACAGACCTCAACCATCAATGTATGGTATTGCTCGGTGTACTTTCGGTCCACTTACGGTTAGGCTCCCCATCTTTCCGCCCTTTCGCATGGCCGCGACCCATCTCCGAGCAGAATACGCACATTCTGTAAACCCATCGCCTAGTTTCTTAGCATCTGATTGATGGCGGTTCTTGCCTACTCCCTTTTCTCGCCCCACCCGACATGCTCCGTCGCGGCATAGTAGAGATGCGAGGGTCTATGGTCATACGACTACGGCCATGCATGGAAATGAAGTACACCCCCCACTCCCCCCCCTTCCCCACATGACATTGCCGGCACAATCTACCTTCCCGGCGGGTTACACGTCACGATGGCGGTTTCGGTTTCGAGCAGACCTGGGTGGCCACCGGCAGCTGCCCTTATACGAGGTGACTAATTTACGACATATGCTACGATAAACATAGCAAGTTTTGGCCAAACGTATTTCTGACTCACCTGGGGCTATTCAACTAAGGAAATACTCAGTACCGTTGGAACGACGCGTGCTACGATAGAGGTAGCACTTTTTGGCTACAATCGTTTCTGATTGATCGGGCACCTTGACCCAAACTTGTCGGCCTTTCATTCTCGTGTTGCAATCGTTTTCGTAGCAAAGTTGGGCCATGGGATTGCTCACCGAGTAGCACTTTATTTCTCACCGAAATCTGTTGTTTTTAGTGAGGGTTGAGCTCTTCATATGACCACCCTCGGAATACCGACGGTGCACCTCTACCGGTGCATGCGTCGGAATCCCCTTCAATTGAAACGTTCCCGGACTATCAGCTACGCCGCTATCGGATCGCGCATCGATCAAGCCCAATTGCTTCGAATACGATCAACATTCGTTTTTCGGGCGAGGCATGGGGCTCATTGAGCGAGAAGCGTCGGAAAACCAAAAACGGTACTTCTATTATTCCCGTAGCTTCCATTGAACGCGTATGCCTTGCCGCTTGTCACGGGATTTAAGCGCCATATTAATGGCGGCCACACGGTATGAAATAGTATAGAGCTTGCTATTTCGGTTTTCTCTGGCTGCAGCAACATCGCCAGGTCCTTAGGAGTCCGGTACAGTACCAGGTTTCGGATGGGATGTCGCTCTATCGCAGGCAGGGTTATGATGTGTATGTAGTGAGTCTGGGTTGGGTTGGTGGAGGGACGTAGGTGGCACTACATTATTTCAAGAGCACTAAGCACTATCTGACACAAAGTAGACCGTGTCCTGGAGAAAAAGAACGCAACAATTCAGCTTTCCTAAAAGTTGCTGCAGTTCCGACGTACTGTAGTAGCTTTGACAAAACGTTCGTTTCTCAACATTAGTGTGCCAGCTCATAGGCTTGTGCACGACTTTTTCGAGCGCAGGCAAGTAGCGCCGATCACGTTTTCTGCGTGAGTAAACATTGTATCCTGCCCTGACGTGGAAACTCACGGTCCTTTGCTCGTCGAGAAATTCGTCCGGCACAGTACGCTCCGGCTGGTTTCCACCTCCTTCCGCCTCTCTGCCCGCCTGCAGTTACGGCACCTCTGATGTCCTGACTGCCGTTTTCCCTTCCTGCAGGTCAATCGGCCTGCCACGTCTATCTCTTTTGCCAACCCCGTTATTCCGAATGTCCACCCGCTTTTGTATATTTTTGGGTGCGGTTGCGCCAATCCCACCCGCCTATATGCCGCCTTTCTCACCCATGCGGGTATCCTCAGTCGGGGCTGTCCATGTAGACCAAAATTCTTTCAATTTTCACCCGCCTGGTTCGCCTGATGTTCGGTCCGCCACTCCTGATGCTGGATCGCTCGCCTTATTAATAGGGTACAGATGTTTTTTCATTCACGATCTCCGGGTGAAGGGCCCCGGCAACTCGTCGGTGTACGCAGGTTGCCTGGCAAAGAACTCCTCCGCCTGCCCCTCCAGCGACAGCTTCTTTTTCTTCCCCGACATTGCACGGGACCCTGACAGCACGGAGGTGGGTCCGGTAACACAGTGACGTCCAGCGGGGGGGTACTTGGCTGTTTATACGTATGGGATCATCACTTAGTGCTGAATCGTGTAGGAGGGATGAACGCAACCCCAATCCCGTCCGATTCAAAGAGGGCGCGTTCTCTATGGTGGCTGGAGTCATGCGTGACGGCCGCATCTCCGGTTTATAAACACGATTCATTAGGAAATAAATAGATGTTACTCATACGCTCAGGAGAGAGGCCCACGTCATAAGACCTTTGTGTTCTGCCACGTGTACGTTAGCCCGTGATACGTATGCATGGACCGTGTTGGGCGGGACGAGGTGAACGTTCATCCGCATTAATTTCGACCACGTCTCGAAGACAGCAGCGGCGCGTAGGCGCGGGAGCATGACCGCCTGACATGACCATTCGTTCGTTTCCTGGCTCTGCACTGTAAGCTCATTTTTTTCTCTTGTGTCTCTACTTGATCGTTTTGATGTTCGCAAAAGCAATGCACTTGTCACCAAAGGAGTCCAGTACCCTTGCCCCCACTCCCCCCTTATACTCCACAGGTCCCAGGTCTACGGACGGGTGTTATCCCTTTTGATTATTTTTGCTACAGACATGATTTCATTCGCTATGAGCGAAAAAGGCACCTTTCCCAGAAGAAACCCGTTTAGTATTCCCCTGACCCCCGTCGCCAATATCGGTCGGTGTGCCTTCTATTGCAGCTCCCGACGCACCCGGTGCACTACGACCTTGAGCCTTGTACGCAGGGTACCGGTAAAGCAAGCACCAGGTGAGACGGCCGAACAATGTGTACGAATATATGTACTGAGGAATCCAGCCGCAGAACATTGTGTGCCGGCCAAGCCGCTCGACACGTTGTGCTTTGGATGTATCGCGTCGCCACGGGCCATACTTGTTCATCACCCAAAGTTCAGTCTGTTGAAAGCTCGCTGGTAGATTGTTGCCAGAACGCACTCGAGTAAGTGATATCTACGGCTCGTCCGTTCATTCACAGCCACGGACTGGTGCTACGATACGAGAGGTACCCACATTTTCACTGCCGAGTTTTGGCCAGTCGGACGAGTGGCTCGGAATCTAACTGAAAATTGGACCTAAATATAGTTTATTGGCGTTACGTAACAAAATATAGACTGCAGCGTGAGTAATTAGTTTTCTGCAACATGTACCTGGTGGTACCAGTATTTTCGTGTTGTTTTTTGCGAGCATTTTCGCGGTTATGCGTTTATCGTGTCATGTGTAGTTGCTGATTGCATGCGTACGACGAAGTACGACGAGCGTCAGGAACTGCTGCACTGTTGCTGCCGCTGCTGCTGCTGCATTGAACGAGACAGCTCGCTTTATTGCGTGAGGCTAATGCAATAGCATTCTCAAGGCCTAGGGAACGTACATTCGTCTCCCGGCGAATCGATGCTTTCAGTCTTCTCTCTAGACGGCAGGCGTTGGCTACGTTATATCCAGGTCTGCTCTCTCCTGTAACCATATACAACCTCCAATGGCGGTGCTTATAGACAAACAAAAAAAAAAAGAAAAAGTTATGAGTACAACGCAGTAAAGCAGTCACTCGGCCGAGTGGCTCTGTGCAGGTGAAAAGTGAAAAACAAGCCCATATACATGACCCCCCTACCGTAGCACCAGTCCACGTCACTGTGACACTGTTACTTAACCCCCACAAGAAGCAATTGCATCTCTAGCTGAAACCAAGCACGGCTCGTGCCCGCACTTTCTATCCCTATTATGACTGTCCCCCCTTCCTTCCTCACCGTCGCAATGCGTTTCATCCATATCTTCGTCCCATGCATGCTCGATGTTGTCTTCTATCCTCTTGCTTTTGCTCCACGTGAAATCAGAGCGGTCTACAACCTGTGGTACTCCTTCGTCTCCACGATCATCGAGAACGGCACGGCCGGGAACGAGGAAACCCCGGCGTTGGTCCCCTCCTCCACCTCCACCACCACCAGGACACCCCTGCTGGGTCCGACCTCCACCCTCGAGGATACCACAGCCAAGAAACGAAGCAAGAACTACGCTGCTGCTGCAGCTGCTGCTTTCGCCGCTTCTAAGGGGTCCACTGCCGGTCGCAGGCAAGCCTCCAAGCTTTACCAGGAAACCAACTGCAAGAAAAAGGCGATGGCGGCGGATCTCGGTTCGCCTGGCAACGCGGCACACCACTCAAGCCCCACCAAGACCACCATTAATGCCGCCTTTAACAAGACCGCCAAGACCGCCACCCGAAACACCTCTGCCACTTCTGGTACTGGCTCCGAGCAATCTTTACGGCAGCGACGTCTTCTGCAGGAGAACCGCCGGCCACGCGAGTACGTAAGGCACCTGCCGGTGTTCGAAGCCTTGAACAAGGGTATTTCCATGTGCCCTGCTGAAACCGAAGAGGCTGGTGAGGAAAAACATATTTTTATTTTCGTGTGGCTTTTGAAGTGCATGCCCGGGGGTATCTCTGGGTTTAGACTCATGCTGGGAGATGTTTGCCGTGCTGCTCTTATTCAGGGAGGCGAGGGTGGTTGATTGCGGTAATGGGTGGGTGGAACCCCTTGCTTGTCTGGGCGCTTTCAAGGACCGAGAGTGGTCGAACACTGATGATGTGTGACTTGACACATGCTAAGATAGAGGTACACCAGCGCTTTCCTGGCGTTTTTCACTTGAACAGCTCTACGAGTCGGTTCAAACGTAACGCCCCAAGTTTCGTCAGCCACGAATGTTGCATGGAATAACAACTAGAATGCCACATAATGGGTATCATACTGATCGCCATGAACAGTGGAAGAGGGTGGCATCTTCAGTTTGTTCATTGAGAGCCGAGGACTGTTTGCCCCGACCGATAACATGCTTTCAAAAAGGCGAATGATAATCAGGCGTTTACGTAGGAACACATGTAATTTTTTCCCCACTTGTTTCTCTGAACGACCGGCTTTCAGGTTCTCCAAAGCATGTTTGTACAAAGTTTCACGCAAACATTCGACGATATAATTACATATGATCAATATTACAAAGGCATGTGCGGTAGGGTACGTACCGAAGTATACCGATGGATTTTTCTCGGTAAATACCGGTACCCGACCCTTCGGTAAGTTCGGTATGGCCTCGATACCGGTACCCGACACTTCGGTAAGTTCGGTATTTTTACAATACCGGTACCCGTCAACTCGGTAAGTTCGGTATTTTTACAATACCGGTACCCGACACTTCGGTAAGTTCGGTACTTTTCCAATACCGGTACCCGACACCTCGGTAAGTTTGGTACGCCTACCCGAATATAGCTGGGGTACCGGTATACCGTCGACCACAATACCGGTGATGATCGGTGCGGCCTCGATACCGGGGAATCGGGTATTTATGCAATACGGACACACACCATGCATTTATTTGTGGCAGCAGCAGCAGTCTTCTCTACATTATTTATGTATCAATCTGGTCCTTGGCTATGGAGTAACACCACGCACTCATATCACAACCACCATGCATGGCTGTAGACACAACACAACAACCACCGAGAGTGCGGAACGAAAGGATAGCTGATCTTATCTCCAACTCGCGCCGTTGGGGTTCGAGGTGCCGCCGAGGCGGTGCTACGGCACGCTCTGCGCAACCATCGTGTGGTATGTAGGAGAAGCTTCGACTGCTCGCCTGAGAAAGTACTAGTATCATGCATCCTCTATACGGACTTGAACGCGACATCTCCAATCCATCCCTGCTCTAATTATACCCAAACACTGATGTACCAGCAGCAGCAGCAGCAGCAGCACAACGCGAGGTCACCAATGATCTAATTGGTATGCCGAGCTTCGACCTTGGGAGGTTGGGGTATAACACGGGCTTCAAGCGTAGAACTCGATGGCAGTGGCACGCGTGGACTGTCTCAAATATAATGCAAATATACAGTGGAGCCCACAGCAGCAGCACATTGCCCAAGTTGGAGCTTCTGCTTCTGCCCCTCTGCTGCGGTTTTCTGTTGTTGTTCTTGCTGGGGCTGGGGCTGCTGCTAACCGTGTTGCCACTTGCTACGTGGTTGGGATGGGGGCGGCGGCATTGCCGTTTTCTCCGCCGTTGCCGCCGCCATCTGTTTGCTGTTGCTATATACGAGTACACATACATACATGTATTTAGGGTATATTCGGTAGGGTACGTACCGAAGTATACCGGGGGTATTCCCTCGGTGAATACCGGTACCTGACACTTCGGTAAGTTCGGTATTTTTACAATACCGGTACCCGACATTTCGGTAAGTTCGATATTTTTTCAATACCGGTACCCGACACTTCGGTAAGTCCGGTATTTTTCCAATACCGGTACCCGACACTTCGGTAAGGTCGGTACGCTCACCTAAATGTACCCCGGGTACTGGTATACCCTCGGCCACAATACCGGGGGTACCGGTATTTTCTCGGTAGTGTGCTTAATACCCTACCGAACACTTCGGTAATATCGTATTTTTTCAATACCGGTACCCGACACTTCGGTGAGTTCGGTACTTTTTCAATACCGGTACCCGACACTTCGGTAAGTTCGGTACTTTTTCACTACCGGTACCGGACATTTCGGTAAGTTCGGTACTTTTTCAATACCGGTACCCGACACTTCGGTAAGTTCGGTACGCGCAACAAATATACCCCCGGTACCGGTATACCCTACCGAACTTGCCTTTGGATTAAGCCATACTTATCGCCAAAAATCGATTGTATACTGAAACCACGTAATCACGACGCGATGCACACAACGGTCCAAATGCGCACGCCGTTTTTACGGTATGAACCATGAACTTTTGCGCACGTATTATTCATGCCCCTGCCGAGCGGTTCACGATTTTGTTTTTCGCCGCCGAAAATTCGGGATACCTTATGACACAAATCTCCCAAAAACAAAATCTGGCTAAAAAAACCACCCCCCCTTCCCCCAACCGTTAACGGGTCGGCAGGGGTTCATAGAACATGAGTGCCAAATTTCAGGGTCTATCTCCAAACAACAGCGAGGATTTTGGTTGCTGAGTAAATCGGGGATATATTCTTGAACCTGCCTGTATACCTGACCCAACAAATGGGTTTAAGATAAACTAAAGGTGCAACTCAATGAGCGATCCCACGGTATAGGTATCCGCAAAATTGTACCGTATTGCAAAGAAAGGATGGCACACCGACGATTTTGGGTTAAGGAACGCCGTCACTCCGAAACCATTTTGGCCAAAAAGTGCTACGGTACCCTTACTGTAGCACGGGTCACGTTTGTTTTAGATTGTATGCAACAGCCTTTGTCGACAAACAAGAACAACCGAAGAATTCAACAGTATGATTACGCGCGCCCTTTGCCCCGGGAGGCCACTGAGAAACACTACCCTTGGGACATGTTAGGCAAAAGTTCGATGCCTAATGTATACCTGCCATGTTTGGTGTAAGTTGTGTGAGTAGTACCGACCGGTAAATATGCGTCGATGCATTCAATGAGTGTACTCCGGTTCGGGCATACCTGGTATACGCTTATATGTGCGGTAGGTATGCGTGGCGGGGAGTGGATTTTGTTTACCACTATTTCATTGACCATGTGTTGGGAGGCAAAGTGAATGGGCCTGTATGTATTTTCTTCCATTACTCCTGTGGCGAATGTTCACCAACGACCTCGGAATATATACCTCGTATAGAAAAATGATTGAACATGCTCATATGCTGGGCAATTGGCGAGACCCACCCCTGATAATCGGTGTACTAGCTGGCTGATCGTTCCATGTATACCAAGAATAAATGACGCCGCCTACGTACCCATTTGCCAATCAACGTTTGCGTCTGCCGTGGTGTTGGTTGTACTAGTTGGCTGGCGTGCTCCGTGCAAACTGTAAACCAGGTATAAAACACGCCTGCTCAGCCATTAGCTTGTCTCGTTCAAATTATATAGCGTTAAGTATCTACTGCAGTACGACGCAGTAGGCCATAACTATGGCAGGAACTGTCCTATGTAAACGCTCGTCCAGTATCATATTTGGGTTTAGGTAGAATACTGTGGTATGAAACAGTGCAGTCGTCCATGTGCAGAATTTGTGACAACACTATAAAATCAATAATCGTCGAAGTTATTCCACAGCAGCAGTAGCAGTAGTCGTAAATTGTAGCACACCAGCTTGGCAGAGGCATTACTTTTCGCATTGGTACGAATATCTACTGTAGTAGTATTGGGTACCAGGTACAGTATATACTGCAGCAGCATTAGTAGCTGTAGTGTGCAGAAATGGCGGTATTGGGGTGATACCAAGTTGGCCTATCAAGTTGGCCGATAGTACAAGCAAATGCGTAGCTACTTGTGTGAAATGCTATTAATAGCTCGATATTAAAGATGTTGCCACCATGAGCATACACACGAAAGACATGCTGTAGATTAAGGATTGCTATACATGCTTTCGATTGTTTGATGTAGCTTGTCCTAAATACACAATGCAACGTAATATACCAAACCGGATGTGAACTGAGGTCTCATGACCTAAATCCTGGATAACCCTTTTTGAAGTGCCTACTAATAATATGAGTTTTTTTCGGTTGATACATCATAAGCACGATCATATAGGGGCCTTGCCACAAACGATGCCGGCCGCTATTGCTCCTTGCCTTCCACCCGGCACTGCCCCCCCCCATCAATACCTCATGCCGAAGAATCGGGAAGTTCGTGGTGGGACGAGTCTGGATCAAAGGCCCTCGTTTCCATCGGCTCCTACCCTTCGTCGCGTGCCGGATCACCCCACAGCCTCGGTACCGAGATTTACGCCAGGTTCGTACTCGCACGCACGCATTGTCAATTTTGTTGGTCCGGCGACGTTTCATTGTCCTCGACCTGGCTTGCTCAATGGATGTCGCTTCTGCAAGTAGATACGCTAGCAGCTTACACGTTATTGAGACGCCCGCTTGACACATTATTTTCGGCGCCTACATATACTTCTTACAATCCAGCATCAGTTAATTTTAGACGAATTAGGTCTCCCCTCCTTCTCTCTCTAACGATCCATCGCCTCACCCCTGTCCGCGATCGTATCCCCCCGCTTTCGTTCCACCACTTCCCAACCAACGCCGTTCAGCCCCTGTCCTGAACTGCGCTGCCACACCTACTCCTGCGAGCACCTCCGGCTTCTGCAGCCCGGCAGGCTACCCCCAACGAGCGTGTCGCTTCAACTTGTCGACAGCTGGAAATCCGACAGCGCCGGGAACCCGTCGGACATGGGCGACCAATCCGGCGCCGACGACGCCATCAAGGCCAAGAAATCAGGTGGCGGCTTGGTCGTCATGGAGCACCCCACCGCGGCTTCCGATTCCGTCGCCACCGTCGCTGTGCGCTTGGGATACGCCGTGGTACACCACCGCTAGAAGGCCTGCGCTGGTAAGCACATGGGGATATGGAGGCGCGCTACAAGAGGAGTTGCGTGTTTGATCTCAAATATGCATCACTGACGGAGCGCCTTCAATGGAAGCGTTTCCCAGTATCGTTGAAAGTGCCAGCAGAATCCGATGTGTGTTTTGAAAGTATTTTTTATTTAGATACCTAGCCCGTGGTATTGTGCATCGGACTTAGCTCAGGGGTAAACGAAACCATGAAAAACGGAGCCACACTTGCCACCATGTCGGAATTGAAAACAAACTGTTGATAGCTGGTTGGAAGTTTTCTCATAAATGACATTATCGAAACATGTTTTTTCTTGTTTTCACTTGATGGTAGCATACCCCACCCCCCCCCTGTCTGGGACTCAAAGACAAAGTGGGGGTCCAGGTTTTAGCTTTTTGTTTCGTGTAGCCTTCGCTTAGCTTACAACATATTATATAGAAAGGTGGTTGCTGGGTGAGAGCTATAGAGTTACTTAATTGAGAAGTGTCAGAGGAATTTGGTGCCAGCCCTACCGTGTACCGCGGCCCAATGACGGGCAGCCCCAATTGAAGTGGTGCAAATTTTATGCCTTGGACACATGAAGGCGTACCTCGTTTTTCGTAATTGGAGCGGGGCGGTCTTATCACAAGTGCTTAACCCTTTCAGCACGTTAAAGGGAGGTCCTGCGACCGTGTAC
The DNA here is from genome assembly GCA_008828725.1 of Saccharina japonica. NCBI lineage: Eukaryota > Phaeophyceae > Laminariales > Laminariaceae > Saccharina > Saccharina japonica. The sequence goes on from MEHQ01003515.1 coordinate 110,945, forward strand.
TGTGTACTTTATTCTAGTACCTTCGTGCCAAACAGTTTATGTCTGGCAGGGGTCTTCAAATGAATACCTACGTGTTAATAGTAACTTTGGAAGCCCCTTTATGTTGTTGTTACAATACAGTAGTGGTCGCTCAGTAGTGTTGGCATGTGCCAGCTTGAACAACCGGTACTAGTTCAAGACAAAAATACTGGCACCGCTCCGGCAACCGGCACTCCTCAGCCGGTACTACGCAGGGGCCACTACTGTATCGTTATTTAAATACCTACAAATATACAGCAGTAGCCAACGGCTCGAAGCGAATCGAGCGTGGGGGTGTTATCAACGTCAGGGTTTGTGTGACAGGGTTTAGTCCTCTTCACGTGAACTTCAGGAAGTGCAGGTGAACCCCCACAGCAGCATGCGCCTTGATCTCGTGCCTGATTCCGTGCGCATCATGTTTATCTCCTCGTCGTCGTGCACCACGCCGCAGGTATGCATCCAATCGGAGGGACTGCGGATGCCTGTCTGCGTAAGAGGTGCAACATCCACGCAATGCCGTCTTTCTAAGACGACCCGGGTCACGATCCCGGCAGGAATGTGTCCGAGGCGTCGAGTACTTCACACGACGCCAGCCAGTCAAATCAGCAAGCTACCCACGATTGAAGCGATAAGAGGTGGACGGAGACTACCATGAGCGACAACATGTCCTGAAGTAGTGCCGTGCACGTTAAGTGGCGTTCGGCGTGTTTTATATTCTGCATTCTTGGCACATCACCCGCCGGCTAACCTGATCTACAGGGCGGGAGAGGCGACTTTAACCCGTGCTTGGGGAAGACCACCAAGGCTACGGTAGGGAGGTGACTTGTAGGATGTCGCGTTTCAGCATCTCAGCACGATTCGTAAGAGTGGCTACCCAATTTATTCGCGGCCTTATTTTGTGCTTTTCGTTTTCGCGACTGCACTGCCGTGACATTTTGTTTGTTTTTCCTGCGCCAAAGCAATGTTCGTAAGCCCGTTTTTAAGTCACAACGTACAGAGCCAATCGTGCGAGTGACTGAAACTCGGCGGTGAAGATTGGGGTACCCCTCGTACCGTAGTCTGGGACGGGGAGAGGGCGTTACTGTAGTGGGTGGAAGGGGAGAGAGAGCCGGTACCGCGGTAGCACACACGTTTGCGTATTCCTCCACAACGTGCATTGTTTTGACCACGCACGCCTGGAATAAGTACGTCCGGTGGAACGTGACGGACTAAGGATCATAGGGGCGGCGTATGGCCGACGAGGGGTGAAGACACGCACAGACATGGCATAACCTTTATGCGGATGGATTTAGGTTCGGTTTACGTTGTTTTCTGAATATCTCTGTTGAGCATCATTTTCCGGGCACGAGTACCGTCCGGTGGAAGTGGGAGAAAGCCTTTTTTTTTCCGTCGTCCTCCCGCTTCCGATATAAAAAGCTTAACTGCATACGGAGTAAGTACACAGCGAAGAAATGCCCGACGGAGCTTTTTATCACCGATGTGTTTCGTTTGAAGCCCATCTTCTGATAGTGCTCTTCGCAATGGTTGGTCAGGCGAATGCTTGTGATGGTTTAGCACGGAATGCCGGATGTGGGCGGTTTAGTTATGAAATGGGAACCGGTTCGTTTTTGTTGTGTTCTTTCTGGACACCCTTACATGTACTTCAAATATTGACTGTCGACAATTAGGGCAAGGCCATCGTTTCGGGGGTGGTGCCCAACTTTGGAATTTCAGGATTATGTTACCTCGACAGAATCCTTCTCCTTTTCAAAGTTCGGAGGCTGGAATGTTTACGTTGGCATCGAGAAGTTAGGTTCAATGGATTCGCGAAGAAATCATGCGAGCATTTAGGGAACGCATACAGTAACACGCGCGTTGCGGAGCTTGCTCTGTTGCAGCGTGGAACATATAGAGTTCGGTCGATACTTATGTTAATATACTTAGCACATCTATATCTATCAAGAGTTGCCATGGCTTGGGGGCGGTGTGGGTCGCCTAAATGGGGTAGATGGAGATATTGGAGGAATCACCTCGTTTTATTTCTCGGGGTTGCAGGTTAAGGGTTAACAGCTCGTAGTTGTCGCAGCCATGAACAGATATAATAAGTCGAATCATGCAGGGGGCATCAACTTCTAGTATCTGCCGGTAGTTCCAACATAGCTAAGGACGTCACAGAACATACATTTTGTCATGGCGTTCTGGTTGCGGTCGCCGAGCCAAGACGTTGTCTTGTATGCCGACAACTGAACAATATTTTCAGTTGGAACAACGGAATGGGGCTACGAGTGCCGGTTGGATCTGAAGATAGCCCTAGTGAAGCAAAGGCGTTCTTTGCAGGGAGAGGGGGATGATAGGCATGCCTGACCGTTCGTCGAGACTGTCTGTTCGCTATTGATGCAATGCACACATGTTGGTTGATTGGAGGCGTCGCGCCAACACTGCATTAGGTACAGGATAGGTAGACTCGGTACTGTAGTAGGAGTACTAGAAGATGGAAGAGGGACACTACTGTAGGGACCATGGCCTTCCTGCCGTAAAAGAGCTGCGAGTTACTCGGGGGGGGGGGGGGGGAGATACTCATGTCGTGCACGGCCGTAGTCGTATGACCATAGGCCCTTGCATCCCTACAATGCCGGGACGGAGCACGTTGGGTTTTCCCCAACCAGGCAGACATTGCTTGCACCAAGCGCGAAGCACCGTGAGGCATTGGGCGAGTCGCATGGAGGGTGAGCTGTATCCTGCTAGGAACCGCCTCTGAGGCGGCCTTGCATATGGACGACAGCCTCCAATAAATTGGTTTAATTTCTGGTGTGGCCACTTCCAGAGACAGCAATGGGTATTAGTATGTATCTGTCTAATGGGTGCCTTATCGTATACACACTACGTGGTACGATCATTCCCCTTGTGTAGAGTTGAGGTTCTCACCCCCGCACAGATGATCTAACAAGACGGCCAGCCTTGGTGACCGCCAAAACAACAACAAAAAAAGAGGTACCCTGGTTGTCTAGCTCACGCAGTGAGAGGCGTGTTTTACAGCGTCGTCGCCAACCGACGGCAACCCAACCTATAAATATATAATATATTTATGGGGGGGGGTAGTCGAGGGGGGGGGGGGGGTTGAGGCAGTACACACATGTCGGCGTTTTGTCATCAAGGGTTGTATTGGAAGGTTCGCTACAGGTGCCCGGCAGCAAGGGTGCGGAGGAACCGCTGCTTGTAAATCGAGCCAGTGGCCCAAGTAAGAGAGTAGCGTGTTCATAGGACAAACCCATAGCCAATACTATGGGCGTCGCCAACGCGTGATACGCGTAAGCAGTTGGTGTGGATGAGAGTATCATTGCATGTATGTGCATGTGGAATTTCAAGGCGGTGCTGGGGAGATTCAGGGAATGGGTAGATTTCGGATTACATCGTACACCTCCTCCCCTCGGCCATGGACTACGATGAGCAAGGGGGAGGGGTACCTGGCAAACGTGTGGGAGAAAATTTGGAGAGTAGACGTGGTTCTACCGTGCTTGGTAGTTATCAACGTTGTGTTCGGCATCATGCGGTTGGGATTTTCACCACCACTACTGTGTTCAGCTTTGTAGAGTCCCTGGTATAAGTTATTCTCTCTCGGTTTGGTTGCAACACTTGGGACACAGTACAGTAGGGTAGAGTAGTCACAGGATCATGGAAGCATGATGATACGCTTGGAGCCCGGTACACGTACGTCTGGTACCAGACACGTTGCCGTTGGCGCGATGCTTAGGCGCTGCGTGGGTGGACTGTACAACTTACATACTTGGTTCGAACGCGAGGGAGAGTTCGGGACGACACGTGGTTGCTCGTCGTCCAGAACATGCCGACTACGTTTTCTCCCTCGTTGGTGGTCTACTTGTAGTACATTGTACACCGCTCCGCTGCCAGTTGCATTCGTGTGTTCTTCACAAGCAGCAGAACAGGCGTAGCAGCAGCACTGTATGATAAATTGTATTGTCTCCTTCAGCCCAGGAGATGCTTCACAAACATACCTTGCGTGCGTTTACTCCCACATGGGAACTCACGAACATTGGGAGTAGATTATTGGGAGGGGGTTTGGGTGATGGACATGTTAATGCCTACGTGTATAGGTGGCGGAATTCCACGACTTGATTCAGGAACACTTTATTATTTACTGCGTATAACATGATTAGCATTTTATGACGTGCTCAATGCATTCCCTATTTCGCACGCAGGCTGTAGTACAGTTGATAGAAGGGTGGATGTCTACGCTTATAGTGCTTAGATGGGCCCACCACTATAGTTTTTTTCCAGGTTTGATCAGCTTTTCAGTATAGCCTCGGGTTAGTAGAAGATACCAATTAGCAAGGAAAGCCTGTTCGCCGGGAGGTCCCCACCTAGATGGCACAATGAGCATCATACATGGTGATGGATGAAGCAAAAGACTGGTCTTCCAGAAGTCCCAGCCGACTGTCGGTGATATCTTTCTTTGTGATTCACTCTACCTGAAAGGACGATGTTGATAATGTATGATGAGAACGCTGTAAGGTTTGATCTCGTGTTTCAGCGTGATGGCTATCAGTTGGTATTCAGCATTATTTGAATTATCCCGGCAATTTATGAACGAGCCGCAGGGCAATGAGCGTTGCTTGGTTCTGCATCAATACGGGTATGGCCCGAACAAAAGAGAGAAGAGTCACAAGTCGGAGATAATATATATATATATATTCGTGTCCATTCGATTTTGTAAGATCTGTGATGGTGATCGTAGACAGGCACGAGCCACAACAGAAACTGTGTAATCAGCTGACACCACAGCCGGAATCCGCTCGTTGCACGCAAGCGGGACGGGGCACATCGGTTCGGTTGGCTGTTGCGGTGTTCGATCGGTTGCGCATGAGTGGGCTGAAAATTGGCAATTCCATCGACACACATGTTTTGTCTCCGGTTTTCAACCGACTACCTTACCCTCCAAGCGTCGGAGTGCCGTAAGGAGCCGTACGAAGAACACGGGCGAGCCTAGCCGTGAAAGGCCTGAACGAAACGTGCCGCATGCCAACAATCATGAAAATAACTTGCCTGTAAGCAGGCTTTCTGAAGCGATTGAACATAAATATATATTGCAAAACGGTGTCCCCACCCGAAGCTGAGACGCAACCGCCCCGCCACAAAGCACGGGGCGTAGTCATGAAACATCCAGAAGTCCGCTTGCATACCCAGCATACTCGACAGACGGTACGTGCGTCGGGTGGGCATACCCATGTCAAGACATACATGCGGAATAAACCGGATCAAAATATCTTCCTTGCGCTTTGTAGCACAGGTACCATCTACGCGCTATGACAATGTATTTGTGGATCTTTAACGAACGCACCCACCGTTTACCCGTGTATACACTATTAATCATTTAACGTGATCCTCCAGCTGCAGAAACGTAGCACAGGTACCATCTAAGCGCTACGTTAAAGAAAATGTATCTTCCTGACGAATGCACCCGCCATTCCCCCATGTATAGGATAAGCTTATTGCAGGAACCATGGAAGGTGTCCATCTCTCCAGGCCAGTACAACCTATAGGCCTCAAAACCATCGATCAAGGGTGTCAACATAAAATATCAATTCTCCTGGCTACACTACCAACAGAATCCAGAACACTTGCCTACGAAACCGCCCTACAGTACCTACATCCGGTCATGGACTATAGGCCTAATATTAGAGTGTTTGCGTTTTTTTTTTTTTAACTTTTACTTCTCTAAAAATTCTGCCGAAGGAAGGATTTGAGGTAAATTTTTGAAAAAACGGCAACAATTTACTTTAGAGAAGTATGTTTTTGATCAAAAGTTACGGTAACTTTTGTCTCTCAGTTTGATAGGCCTACACGCACCGAGCATTCTACCGACGCAGAACGCCCCAAATTATGGGAGATGTCTCCAAGATGTCTCCCATAGGCCCCAACCTTGCTGCTTGCTCTACACAACACAACAACCGGTGGGAGCACAGAGGCTCGGGAGGTGTGCTACAGCAGTATGATACGGACAAGCGGTGCTGGATTTTGCTAACGGGGCGCCGGCGGACTGCTGGCGGCCCGCTACGGTACGCTCTCGCCGGCTTGGTGTCGTGGAGGATGCGCTGTTCAGAAGAACTACTCGTACGAGTTACTCGTACGAGTCGTATGGAGACGTACTCGTACCGCCTTGCTTGTAGAGCGCGACAGGATGACAGATCGCCGTGTATCATTTCAATTTCACCACACTGCGGTAGCAGCACTAGCAGCACTAGCAGCAGCGGCGGCGCGCCGCCACGGTCTATATATGTCGGGCGCCGGGCGGGCTTGGAGCGGAGCGTGCCGGCGCGGTGTCGCGCGTAGGTCGTGGGCAGCAGCAGCAGGAGCAGCACACGACGACAAGAATAGTTGGAGGCAAAATCGAAAAAAGCAAAAACGGAAGCTGTTGCTTCTGCTGCTCTGCTGCTGCTCTGCTGCTGTTGCTGCTGCTGCTGCTGCCGCTGCTGCTGGGGCTGCCGCCGCGTAGCTGCAGCCACGTAGCTGCAGCCGCCGGTGCTGCTGCTTGCGGTCGTGGGATTGCAGCTGCGGCACTGCGGTCATACCCCTGCCGCCGCCACCGTTGCTGGGCTGCCGTTCGTCTCGGACGCTACTTTTTGTTTTCGTTGTTTCTTTGGTTCGCCGCATTGCCTCACCCCACTTCCTTTAATATTTTCGGAGGCGTCGCCTGCAGGAGTTTGTTTACTTCTATCGCAAACACACCGAAAGCATGAGGGGAAGGGAATTCACTTTTTTGAGCGGAAGGAAAGTATATTGTTTTTTTACTTCTATCGCAAACACTCTATTATTCATGATGTAGCCCAGAATACACATACATTCCGTATACATGTGCGTGCCATGATGCCCCCTAGTACAACCTTCCTTTATGCCAGGTACCTAGTGAGCACATTGTCTCTTTATCCACACGGCGTGGCCCCGACTCCACACTGATTTCACCCTTACCGTACTCGAGACGTCTTACCCTTGTGAAACCTCCGAAACACGAGCGATATCGAAACCTGCTCCTTTCACGTCGTACTAACTCTGGCCGTCAGCACAATACACCGGGGACGTTCAGGATTCGAGCGTTCTCAGAACATGTCTACATAAAACCCGCGCCCTTGGGCACAAAGGCCCACAACGCATGACTTGTGTTTCAACAATATCGGCAGTGCTTGTCAAGTATACACATATACATTGCCCGTATCCACTAACCCCTTATAGTTATCGACGTTGCCATCGTCACCGAAAATACCCACTATCTACCACCCTGATACTCCTGCAATATGGAGCTTGCAACATTTCCATTAGATGCCTTCGACTACGGTAGCAGTACTTCAACGCTACGCTATATGTATAGCTTTTTTATGGCGCATGCAGACCATTTGGCCACAAAGCATCGCACCAGTCCCCCCCCCCCATCTCTTGGTATACATGTCGTACAAATTGTTGTGTTGCGTTTCATGGAGGATACGGGAAGTGTCGGCATTCCACAAGATGAAAAGCCAAACTTTCGCCGTGCACTAAACCCGCCCCCCCCTTTCCCTCCTATCTATCGGCGCCAACTCCAAACGTGTGCGCGGGCGAGCCCGTGACTGTACCGATGCGGCAATTGGTTAACCTGGTGTCGCCCTTCGACCCGCGCCTAAACTGTGAAATGAGGAGCAATCTCAAGGTATGTGACCAAGCCCTCCCTTTTCACGCTATGCTGCCCGCGTGTAATCGCTTGGAGCAGCCGTAAGCACGTCCAGTACACACGGTGTCGAACGTGCTTGGTTGTGACACATGCCTCAAGGTCAGCCCAATCTGTGACCACAGCCACAAGAGTCTGGGGCGCTCCCCGGTGGCTGTTTAAATTATAATACGGAACCATCTTTATACCTGCTTGTGTTTTCCCTCAGCTACATACATCACGATTTAAGATGGGAAAAAATGGGTAAGACTGTCTGCGGTGATGATGTACATCCCTAAGTGGTGGCCCCATCGCTTCTGCCACAATCAGTCAACGTAGCTCTGCGTCTTGCTCACCTCCGAGTTGTATTTAAACCAGTATAGTCCCTGAAACATAAAAATCATCGATATCCTGGTCTGGTCGGCAAAAACCTGCCCTACGCATGCTCAGACACACGAAGCAGTCTACGCCTAGCTAAATACGCAAGCGGCCACACTAATTGTGGTGCTGCAAGCTCGTGAGAGTCCTAATAGGTGACCAATTTTTTGTATCGAAGTTATTATCTGATGCGCCGCTCCAACAGCAGTGGGCTGCCACTCTCGTCAGAATGCGCGGCGGAGTACATGGTGAGTGTCTCAGTGAGAGAGGTGTCGACCAACGAGCCGACACGAGAGTAACCTGGCGCGACAACGTAAAAAGCGACAGATACATCAAACAATATTTAGGGGTTTGAAGGGGACAGCGCGGGATCAGTGCGGTATTTTCGAAGCTGCTGCTATTCGTCAGCAAAACGAGTACGGCGTTGGCCAGATTCGAAGCCTGGCGTTTTTTTATTACATGGACGGGTACTTGTATGCGTTCGTGTTTTGATACCGCGCAGACTTTTCGAGCAGAGAGTTCGACGACACACCGGGCGGAAACTTCAAATCACCCACACATATCTCACCGGAAAACGCCGGCAGGTGCTGGTGTCGCCGCACGACGTACCCACGTGGGGTCACTTCCATGCGCATGGTAGTGCTCAATCCGTCCTCTCTCATCCCACCTTGAGCTGTCACCGCGCCCGCGGGTTGGCGAACGATCTCGATGGGCTGGAGAGTCGGTAAGGCGGGCGATGCTGAGACGAGCTGGTAGTCTGGCGATGGGGTGTTCATGACGGCCGCAGTTGCAGGAAAGCCGTGGTGGGGTTTCGGCATGTTGTAGTAGAGGCTGGGGACGTCAGGGAGGACAGCGTGCGTAGCAGAGGGAGTTCCCAACAATGGCGTCAGCATATCTCTGCCGGTAGGACGGTTGCTGAGGGAACGGCAAGCTAAGGAAGCGTTTAAAGCGTTGAGAGTGGTAGCTGTGGGCACAACGAACGTTTGCGCGCATCAAACCACAAACAACACAACCCAAAGACACCAAAATAATCGCGGAAATCGACGAATGATTGTACCTTCCATCGTCCGCGTTGTTAGGTCGTGAAATCAATCGCTGGCGATAAGGAGAGATGCCAACATCGGTGCAGAGGTTGGGCTCGTAGATGTAGTCCGAGGGAGGGGTTAGGCCTGCTCGCTGCGTCATGTCCCAGTGCGAAGCAGTACAGTCGCGAAGAGTAAGGGGGCGTGCTCCCCCCAAAGGGGATCCTGCGTGTGTGGTGTGTTCCATCGGCACGAAGTGTGGTGGGAATGGGTTGATATGTGGAATGTTATCCTCGCCGATCAATCGGGTATGATGCTCGTCCGAGCGTGTGTAATACTCAAATGATTGTGTCGTACCCGTGAATGCCTCAACATTGTGCTTCAACTCCCAAGGTGCATACCTAGTTTGGTCGTGCCAAACATCCGACCCGCCTCGGACGAGGCGACTACCACACGCTTAGATCTGAGCTGGCTACAGTAGCAACTGCCACACACACCCGGTAAAGCCAACCCCGTACACACCTTCACTATCCGTACTACGAGAACAGCGTTTCCCGGGGGGCACCCGATCACCCTTGCCAAATTTCAGGAACACCGGTAGGCGGTTGAGGCGAGTGTCGAAACGACGAGGCTCTGCGGCAAAGAGCTGCTCCTCGTCCAGCGATGCGACTGGCGGTGGGTCGATAGTGTATTCGTGGTTCACCGGTGCGAAGGCGAAGTTGTCCGCAGCTGAGGGGGGGCTCGGAGAAGATCCCACCGGAGGCGCTTCACTGCTGTCGCTGCCGGAATAAACACTAATGCCTTCGGTCGATTGGCTAATGTCTCGGGTCAGCACGGGCTTGATGAACCAAGGGAAGGGGGTGGTAGCGGCCATGGCGGGGGTATCGTTGTCCCCATCGGCCTCAGCGAAGATGGAGACAAATGAGTACCACAGGTGGTATACCGCCCTGCGGGTACGACAACAGACAGGTATTGCTTTAGACCCCCGTGTGTAAGCACATATATCATGGAAGGAGTCCATCGTTTCAAACATCACACGGTTGGAGGTGCAACGGTTATCGCTGAAGTCAGTATCGATTTAAGTATTATGTGTTGCACAGGTCAGTACAACTAGTAGGAGTACCAACATACGAACACCACCCATATCTGCTCGGGAGGCAGGCATCTGTAGGTCGCGAAGATGTGTCGGAACGCGTTTCCTCTGACTGATTAGATCGAGGGCAATCGCGGCAACGCCCACCTGTCCGCCCGGTGTTCGGCGGTAGCCATACTGGGGTCCAGCTCGTACAGCGACGGGCTTCGTTGAAGCTGAACATTCCAAACGCAGACAGCACGGAAATAGGAAGCTGTACATGAAAGGCGGCAATGTAATTATCCATGGATTTACTCGATGGTTGCGCTGCATAAAGGGAGCGCACGCCGATACTGAACTTGAACTGCTGTGAAACGCAGACTCATCACAATAGTGACATGCAAAGTCGGAAGCTCGCGGATGACACCGACAACATGCTGCTGTGAAACGCATAGCCTTCACAATAGCGACCGGTTTCCAATGGAGCTCACTGAGGTTACTCAAGATATATCTACGCAACGAAAAGTTTCTTCGGCAGTGAAAGCATTTGGTTTGTGCGTTGACGGTTCAGCAGATATGCAATGTGGCCAACGATTTCACAGATACGTACCAGTTATCAAACAAAGTACGTCTGGCTGTCACGCCTAGGGGGCTACGATAGCGCAGAGTACACTGGCGCGTGTGTTAGCCTTCACAAACCATTGCTAATCGTTGCCAAGGTCCATAAACACCAAAATCTTGTAAATACGGGAACCTGGTACACTGGAAGAGTGTAGGGTGTACCAGACAACGCATCTCATAAGGTACGGGCACGTCGCACGCTTTCACTGGCTGTACTGCCAGATATTAATACCAGGTATTATCCATGCCCAACGTACAGCCCGGGAATAGTCTCCACAACTCAACTTCCAACCAGCCTGAAATGTGGTGGAGCTGTCGATACAAGGTTGAGACCACGTCTGTACAGCAGTAGTATTGCCAAAACCCGGGTAAAGAGCCCGGGAATAGCAAGACTCTGTTGGAATGAAAACTGAAAAAAATGATAATAGAGTGTTTGCGGTTTTTTTTTTTTACTTTTACTTTTCTAAACATTCTGCCGAAGGGAGGATTTGAGGTAAATGTTTGAAAAAACGGCAAAACTTTACTTTAGATAAGTATGTTTTTGATCAAAAGTTACGGTAACTTTTGTCTCTCAGTTTGATTGGCCTACACGTACCGAGCATTCTACCGACGCAGAACGCCCCAAATTATGGGAGATGTCTCCAAGATGTCTCCCATAGGCCCCAACCTTGCTGCTTGCTCTACATTTCAATTTCACCACACTGCGGTAGCAGCACTAGCAGCACTAGCAGCACTAGCAGCACTAGCAGCAGCGGCGGCGCGCCACCACGAACTATATATGTCGAGCGCCGGGCGGGCTTGGAGCGGAGCGTGCCGGCGCGGTGTCGCGCGTAGGTCGTGGGCAGCAGCAGGAGGAGCAGCACACGACGACAAGAATAGTTGGACGCAAAATCGAAATAAGCAAAAACGGACGCTGTCGCTTCTGCTGCTCTGCTGCTGCTCTGCTGCTGTTGTTGCTGCTGCTGCTGCTGCCGCTGCTGCTGCTGCCGCTGCTGCTGGGGCTGCCGCTGCTGCTGGGGCTGCCGCCACGTAGCTGCAGCCACCGGTGCTGCTGCTTGCGGTCGTGGGATTGCAACTGCGGCACTGCGGTCATACCCCTGCCGCCGACACCGTTGCTGGGCTGACGTTCCTCTCGGACGCTATTTTTGTTTTCGTTGTTTCTTTGGTTTGCCGCATTGCCTCACCCCACTTACCTTAATATTTTCGGAGGCGTCGCCTGCAGGATTTTGTTTACTTCTATCGCAAACACACCGAAACCATGAGGGGAAGGGAATTCACTTTTTTGAGCGGAAGGAAAGTATTGTTTTTTTTACTTCTATCGCAAACACTCTAATTACGGGAAACCTGGTACACTGTAAGAGTGTAGGGTGTACCAGACAACGTATGTCATAAGGTACGGGCACGTCGCACACTTTCACTGGCTGTACTGCCAGATATTAATACCAGGTATTATCCATGCCCAACGTACAGCCCGGGAATAGTCTCCACAACTCAACTTCCAACCAGCCTGAAACGTGGTGGAGCACTGCTGTCGATACAAGGTTGGGACCACGTCTGTACAGCAGTAGTATTTCCAAAACCCGGGTAACGAGCCCGGGAATCGCAAGACTCTGGTGGAATGAAAACTGAAAAAATGATAGGCCTCCATGTTTGTGAGCTTTACCGATGACATTTTCAGCTGCAACACATACAACACAGTGTCGAAGCATGGGTTTGCTGCTTCGGTACTTTGTCCTCTAAAACAAACCAATTTTGTAGTCTTACCATGTACATGATGTACCAATCTGGTCGATAAAATAATACCCGTTAAATGTTCGCACCAGAAACACGTGCTGCGGTAGACGTGCATCCATTTTTTCTGAGCTTGGTCCCGTAAGGAGATCTTCCTCGCCCAAACAATGAATTTAATATGATAAAATAAAAGCGCAACTCGATTAACAATCCCATGGCCCAGGTGTACACGAAAGCATATTCGCAAAAAAACAAATGGCATTCTGACGATTTTAGTTTAAGGGAGCAGGAGCACCGTGCTTCAGAAAATATTTTTTACCAAAAATTGCTACGCACCTCTACCGTAGCACGTGTCCAGACTGAACGAATGGACTACTACAAGGGACCATAGTACACAGGACCTTCGGTGCAGACAAAAACCTACTTCCTATACATTTAACTTTTTTTACTATCAATATTTGGTCCTATTTACTATGGTCCCCCGTACCATGTTGTCGGCCGAAGTGTTCCATATTTTCAGTACGGACGGTGTGAATCATTTCAATATTTCAACAGCGTTGGTGTGGATTCTTCACGTTCTACCATAGTGTGTACGCATCGACATACACTACCTTCCGCGTCCGTGCCGATTCTTCACCCCAAAGAGATAGACTACGCGCCCTGTGATTACAAACTGCAAGGCACAACACAATTTCGCGCAAGTGCTGTAAGGATATTACTGTAGACAAATCAATCCCATGCCAACGTACGTATTCTCTTTCTCTTTCATGCAGATGGATTGCTAGCAGGGTAGGTCTGGCCTGTCGTATACTACACTGCATATTCTGCTCCGCGTACTGCATGGTTTCAGCGTACGAATATCTCTGTGTCGTAGTTTTTTTACCACATAATAACTGTGGTATTTCTCTAGTATGAAGAATCGGCACAGACACTGGGTGTGCTGGATGTCGACGGGTAGAAAGGGCTGTTTAACTACTGTTTAATGTGAAGAACACACAAAAACACACTGGATCGGACAAGCATACCGTACACATACCAGCACACATTGTAGAAGACATACATAATAAGATAAACTATGAAAAACGAATATACGCACTCACGGCGAGGTTGTCCGGGTCCCGCGGCAGGTCGGGGGAAAAAAAGGAGCTATCGATAGCGTAGTGAGTTGACGACGGGCGGGTCCCGGCATACAACATTTTCCCGTTGGAGCCTTAAATCCTTGGGTCATGGATGAAGACGCATCTGTTCTTGCGAGTATTCACGGGAAGTATCGAGCGACGGGTACACAAGTAGGTAGAGAAGCAGCAAGTAGACACGGCGCGCAATGGAGGCACTGTAGTTTATACAAAGATATGTTATTTTTCTGAGCGCCTCCCAAGTTCAGGACTCATCTCCACCAGGCTTTCAGGACAGCCCGATATACGCAGCACGCCAGTAAAAACACAAGCAGCCCAGCCGGGCGTCCGTTGCCCAAGCGTTGGCACGGGCGCCCATTGGTAATACCGTGTAATACTAGAAGACGAACAGGGCACCACACACCAGGTATTACAGCTGTTTTCGTGGATCCTTGAAGTCATTGAATTGTGCTGTAGGGAAATAGTTGATTCCCACATAAATCCTTCCATGTTCAGTTGAACCATGGGCCGACGCATCAAAACGTCGATACCTTACCGAGAGTATTCAGGCATAGTTGTTACACCCTTGACCTATGGTCGCACATGCGGGCACGGGCAGCAGCATGATGCCATGTTGGTGTTGGACAGATGATAATCCACCAATGATAAGAACCCAGACGATTGATGTTTTGTAGAGGGGCCGCTTATTGGGCAATCAAACTTGCAAAACAATAGACATCTGAGTCTAGAGGTGGTGGTGAGAGGAGTAAGAGAGTGGGGTAGGCCCATGCCCTCACTCCAGCTACCCAGGCTATGATTCGTTCGCTATAGAGATGTAGGTGTTCACGCCCTAATATCTTTAATAGAGAGGAACCGCGAGGGGACGTTGAATATTAACCAAGACGCATGCACTCACCGGGTGTCGTAGGGGCAGCTGCCGGTGGCCAACCACGTCTAGTCAAGAACACAAACAGATAGCCGGCGGCGAGGGTCGGAGAGCTCGGCTTGTTAGCTGCTAGCTGTACTGGCAAGCACGAATAAGCCAACCATAATGTCAAAGCCACCACAGAAAAAAATGTAACCATTCAACCATGCCTTCGCCGACGAATACACCACTGCCTGGTACATTCTACAGCCACAGAGTGATATTAATAGTGCTTATGTAATAAAAATAGACACACTATGAAAGGGAAGAGCTCTCGAATGAAACATGTCCATGCTTCCACGGCATTGCAAATAAATGCTGTTATTACGTACGAGTATGTGCCAGGGTTTACGTGTCTGAGGAGCTGCAGCTGTACCTTCACATCTCCAGCACCCGCATGCCACTAAACCTTTCGGCAAATAGCACTACGCGGCGATTAGCACTGCGGGTAAAGCCGACTGAGCTACATCTATATCGCTGGTGTACGATCACACAGTGACTGTATCCTCGTGGTCAAGTGCGCGTGCATACTACGGACAGTTGACAGCATGTTTTATATTAATACCGTTGAAAACCGTCAAAATAGAAGAACGATTATCACGTATACACGGCCCCCCCACCCCCGTACAACTGGGTGCACGAATACTGGGACGAACTGCTTGGAGTAAGAATAGGGCAGCTTTGGCAGTATCAAACTAAATCGTCTTTCAAGAGGCGAGGGTACACCATTATTACACAAAGCAATAGCAACGTGCCCAAGGCTTAATGGACGACGCAAGCACGACCGGTCAATATAGCAGCGGCATGCGGTGTGCGACATCAGCAATATTTGACGAAGCCTAACGCGCTGCCGCCGAGAGCAATCAATCGATACACGCGCACCGACGGAACAAGTTCACGCCCATCCTTAGTTTGTGTCCCGTGTGCTACTATTACAACCCCCATGCCCGGGGTACCATGTACCTCCCCCCCCCAATGGTCAAATGACTAAGGCAAGCAACGAATGAGTACGCCCCCCCCCCCCCTCTTTGCCTGGTCGGTGAAAATACACCGCTGCTCCGTCCCGGCATTTAGGGATGCGAGGGTCTATGGTCATAGACTACGGCCATGCATGAAAACGAAGTACCCCCCCCCCCCCCCCACCCCTGTGACTTATGCCGGGTTTTGTTTTCTCCATCGGGAACAGCGACAACGGCATCAGGCGTTTAGACGTAAAATCGATTTTCGGAGTACGATCAAAAAGCATCTACCAGGTATATCTTATCCGCAAGATCTGGCCCGTGGCGAAAATCTCGGAAGAGACAACATCGACATGGTCGGAGGTGGCCCACCCAGTACATCAGCGTTGCTGGCGTACAAAGCGCCTCCTACCACCTCCCCCCTTCCCGCCGTGATGAGCGCCCAAAATGTTGGAGGTGTCTCTATTAGGAGTAGGAACGAGTGCTCCGTCTCGAAAGGGATGCGTGGTCAACGGTCAAATGCCAAGGCAAGCAACAAATGAGTACGCCCCCCCCTCCCCCTCCCCACCTCTCCTAACGCCGGCCACCAAAAAAGCATCACATTCGATGGCGGTACAAACGCTCGGCCTTCCAAAACATTGAACACCTCGGCCTCTTTTTACCTAACGCGGCGGGAAGCAGCCCACAGCGGCAAAAGACGCCCTACCATCGAGCCTTCTCTCCCCCCGCTCAAAACCTTCACGCCTCTTTTTTTCGTTTCGTTTTCGAAAAAAACAAATCGTTTCGTTTTCGAAAAGCAAAAATCGCTTCGTTTTCGAACAAAACAAAAAAAAACTTCGTTTTCGAACAAAAACGAAAACGCTTCGTTTCTCGAACAAAACAAAAAAAAACGTTCCGACAAAAAAACTCGTTTCGTTTCGTTTCGTTTCGCTTCGCTTTTTTTTTTTTTTTTGTCCTCTTCCCCCCGCGCCCCCCGTCCCCCGTCAAATCTCACAAAAAATGCTTCATGAGGTATTTCAAGTCATTTTCAATCAAACTTCCAACTCGAACAACATCGCCGTCATCGTTTGGTGTCCTTCCTCGCTCTCCTCTCCCCCACCTCCCCCGCCTCCTCCACCCCCTTCCCCCTCGCATGTGGGGGTGGCCATTCCCCGGCTGAAAGCCCCCCCCTACCGAGTAACCGAATCCGTTCCACCCACCACCGCCACCGCCACCGCGGGCGAGCGACGCGGAGCGAGCGCCAGCAGCAGCAGCAGCAGCTGAGGTGGTAGTAGTAGCATCATGACCACCATCATCATCATCATCGTCGTCGTCGTCATCATCATCGCCATCAGCGCTCCCACCAGCATCGGGAGAAGAGCCGCCCGAGGAGGTCGGGGCCGTGGTCGCCGTCGCCCCGGAAGGGCCGTCCCCTCCCCCGTCCACGCGCCAGCGACACGCCGCATCCTCACTAGGAAACCCTCTCCCCATCCTCCCTCCTCCTCCTCCATGCAGAGGCGCTGTCCCATCAGCACGGTAGTGGTGCTGGGATGTCGAATAGACAGCACCACTACCGCCGCCACCACCACCACCACCACCACCACCACCAGTAAAACATCGGTAACCGCCCACACCACCACCGCCACCAACACCTCCCTCGTCCACGAAGCTGTGGCGGCGATGGCTCGAGCGGGGAGGGCCTACTGCTGCTGCCGCTGCTGACGCGAGACCTGTGCCTCGGTGGTAGGACGCCGAGGCTAGATGGTGCGGGGTTTCCGTGTACCGAGGCATGCTGTGCACGCCGAGGTGGTGGTGGGGATGGTTGTTGGCATCTACTGCTGCTGCTGCTGATGATGCTACTTGCCCGTTTCTCCCAAACCGCTGCTGCTGCTGCTGCTGCTGCTGTTGGTACTGTTGCTGGTGTTGGGGGTAGGAATGTTGTCGTTGGAGGTACGAGTGGGCGTGAGGGGTAGCAGAGGAGACGCCGCCCCCCCCCGCCCCGCCCCCGCCACCCCCCGTCCCGTGAAGGACGCTTGTGCTCGCGGCATTCATGGTGCTCGCGCTGAAGGCCGACTGGTGGGAACTCATGTTCATATTTTTGTGATCAAACTTTGTCGTTTTGAGTTCCATAAGATGCTGTTTGTTTGCCCTTGGTCAAAAGGGGTCCATTTATGAACTTAAAACCCCATTCTGACCATTTTAGATAGTGAGCTGTCGAAAAAATAATTTCCGGGACGCCGTCGAATAACTTGCCATATTATTTTCCCTCGTTCGCTAAATAAATTAATTATACCCCCCATCCCAGGGGCGTCCGATTTTTTTGTCGACACCTAACTATCTAAAATTGTCAGAATGGAAAAAAAATCGGAGCACTGTGATCCCTGGACGGTTTAGCACAAAACAACTTTTGTTTTTCGAAAAATTCTAAAAACCAATAACATGGTTTAGAAGACTCCCACCCCCTTCCGAGGCCCAGGGGGTGGGGGTGGCGGGTCTTTAAAACCAAGTGATTGGTTTTTGTATATTTCAGAAAAAAAAGTAGTTTTGTTCGAAATCGTGCAGCGATCACAGCGCTCCGGTTGTTTTCCATTCTGACCATTTTATATAGTTAGGTGTCGAAAAATTAGTTTCAACATTCCTATAACACGCATCGCAGGAAGTAAAGTGGCACGCTATATACATACGAAGATTGGTTACAAGATATTGCAGAGGACAGCTTTTTGTTGGCAAGTTCTACTGGCCAAAATATCAAATCAGTTCATCAAGGTTTTGTTTTTGTCGATAGGGACTTGTTCAGATAGAAAAGTTAGTTTGAGGTTGCCTCGCGCCTCCACACGAGCCGAGGCCAACTTGGACAACACCGGGACCAACATGTCAGCTGAAGGAGGTCCTCACGAGTACAACAGCTGAAGGACAACCACGGGCAAACCCCGGGACAGGATCTGCGGAAGCATCACAGGGCAACTAAGAGCCACTTGCGAATACCTGAGATATCATTGTTTTATTGTTTCGATGTTTCCGTATCGCTTCGTTGACAAGTGGTCGGATAGAGTAATTTGTTTTTACACTTACTTGTATTTTGGCGACTAATCACGCCTGATACGCAAGATCATACTCGTACAAACAAAAAAACCACACACGCGCGTTATATAAGCTGCACGAACTCCGGCAGTGGAGGAAAATACATCAAGGGTTAAATGGCACTGCTGACCGAAGATGATGGTGGCTGGCGGCACTTAACAAAGTGTTGATGGCGCGTGTGACGATCCCCATGTGGGTGTTGATAGGATGCCGTTTGCGACAGATGCCCAAGTCTATCCCAACCAAGTAGTCGCCGCAGCTTCCCCGAAACAGCATACACATGACTACGAGCTTAACTGGCCAAAATCATCTTTTTGATTGGCCAGCCACTTTCTCAGTCCTTTGTTTCGAGTTTTGATTGATATACTGCACTTTTTCCTTTTCTTATTTCCGTGAACTAGGCACATTTCAGAAAAATCTGGAAATTTGTTTCGGCCACAACTAACAGTAAACAAAGTAAAAACTAAATGGTGCAGCAGGCAATCAATGTGGAAGATTGACCGAAGGAAATCTGGGGTTCGTGGAGAGGTATTGTATCGCTGACATGATCGAAAGAGGGGATCGGGAAGGGTTTATCGAGTACGTATCATGGCGGTGCAGTTGGTTGAGCTGGAGAGACAGAGGTTGGGAAGGTTTTAGGCAGCAAGGGAGAAGACCATCTAGTACGGGGCTCTACTCGTGGTGTTGACGAGCAAAATTTTGACACTGGGTGGAAGGTCGGGCAGTTGAAAGAAGAAGGGGGGTCAGCCGGAAATGGAAATGAGTCATCATGCGAGTGCGCAAGAAGCGGCAGTAGCGGCAGCTCAAGCGTGGAAAAACGCACACCCACTCGGTGCCGACGCAGCAAGGGGAGAAGGGTCAGGAAACGTGGGGGCTGGTGAAGATGCCGCTGCTGCTGCGGCTGCTGCGGCTGCTGTTGCTGTTGCGGCTGCGGGGAATGCGGATGGGATGGCAGTTTCTGTTGCTGCTGTGGAGAATGCTCCTGCTATTGCTGACGCCGGTATCGCTGCTGCAGCTGCTCTCGGCGCGGCAGCTGCTGGGGTTGCGGCCGGGGCGCTTGGTGTGAGCGAGGTAGTGATTGGCGAAGGAGCAGGAGCGATGCATGGTGGGATCGGAGGAGGGGGTGCAGAGCCGGGTCAGCAGGTACCTGCTGGGGGGGCTGTGGGGGATGATCTCGAGGTGGTCCAGGTCGGTTTTGCGGACCAAATGCACGAAAATACTGCTAGCATTACTACGATTGTTGAGCAGCTGGCGGTTGCATTGCCGATCATTCAAGGGTTGGTTAAGCAAGTCAATACGATGAAAAATCATCAACCAGCAGTGGGAGTAGGAGCTCAACTGGCGGGGGTAGGGGCATCTCACGACGGGGCGAACATTGCACCAAATCCTAATGAGGCCATCGAAGAAAAAGAGGCGGCGAGGCGTCGTATAACGGCATGAAGCAAAGACGGTACCAAGCGATTTTTTGCACTGTCAGGAGCAGTGCAGTTTTTCACGAAGGAGCGGATTCAAGAAATAATGCTCGGCGCAGATTTGGTCGTGAACGAGGCTGTGTTCATGATGTTGACATCGTGTTCCGGGGTCCGCATACAACAGTTCGCGCCGAAGAAGGGGGTTTTGGGGGGTCGATGGGAAAAGATGTTAGCATATGGACGTTGAGATCCATACGTATCTATTGTGATGTGCAGTCACTACGCACTGATACGAGTATATGAGTATCTTAGTCTAGATATTCGGGGAATTACAATATGCGGATAGATTACGAGTTTGTCTTACTCGTAGTGCGCCACATTGTGTATCCCAAGCATCTTCATCAGGAACGATGCTGAGAACGTTGCTATAATGTTCCTATAACATTGTAGAGAACATTACAGGGAACAGTACCAACTACGGTAGAATGTAACTGCCCGTAGCACAGGCATTGTACCGGGATGATCAGGCGCGGGCATCCCCCACCTCGATCACTCATCTCATCTCTACTCTACTCCTCTTTTTCTCTCTTCTTCTCTTCTTTTCCTTTTCCATTGATCTCCCTGAGGTCAATCTTCTTTCCTTTATGGCCAAATAAGCGCCTTTTCAAACCATGACTTTTCTTCTTCTACACAAGTGATCTTCACAGACACTTCGGTGCCACCTCTGCCATCTCTCTCCGTAGAGACAGAGCCTCGACACAAGCGTCATTCTTTCAGGTTATGAGCCTCGACTTTGGTCTATGCACCGACTGGCATCACGGAACGACGTCTCCCGGCGAGCGCGTCACGTTCTACATTCGAAAATTTTTCAAGTTTTCCACTGTGGAGGAATACGGTTTTTGCTCCAAAAACCAGAAGACCATCATCTACCCGACAGCATCGACATCGACTCTCATCATCGATTTTCATCAACTTCGTTCAACAGGGTTACTACAAGGAGTACTGCTTTCACACTTTTATGCGCGAAGCAGGTAAGGAGACTGCTCTCACGCTTTCACGCGGGTTGCACGTACGAGTAATGAGTCCGGTTTCACGCTTCTATGCGCGCAACTTGTACTCGTACATTCAACATCGTTTTCACGCTGAAATTGCAAAAATATGCCACCGACTATTTTGTAAACATCACACGCAAAGCTTTGTTTTCGATACTATGATATTTTGAAGCTGTAAGCGCTAAACAAGTCACGAAACCATTTGTGCTCATCACACGCGAAGCTAGCTCCACGCTACTTCTACGCTGTAAAGCATGAAGAAACGTTATAAGACCTGCTGTTTCTCGCCATCACAACTAAAGTTAGTCTCGAGCCGGCTCTACGCTATTTAGACGCGTAAAGTCGTTAATAAAACCGTTTCTTCAAGCCACGACGCACGAAGAACGTACAAATAGATTCATCCTTGAGCAAGCATTGCTGAGAAGACCTACACGTGCTGAATCAAACAGCCAGGTCGTTGACGAATCTGCTACCCAGCGTAGCAACGGGGGATTACCTCCTACTATCCTTTTCCAGCATCGGCTTCACGCTTTTAGGCGAAAGCACGAATTCAGACTCAAGGCCTCCTTTTCCAGCAACGATTTCACGCTTTCACGCGGAAATACGAATTCAGACTCGAAGGAAAAATCAGCATCCATCTCCATTTCATATGGGGGGAAAGGCCAACCAGCGTTGCATCACGCAGCCAGGCCGTTGATGCATTCGGCAACTTAGCCTGCCACGGGAGAGAACTCCTGTCGGTTTATCTGCTACTATCAGCTTCTACGTCTACTACGACTACTGCTGTATGAGCATCTCTCCAACATCATACGAGGGACTTCAAGTTCTTCATCTGACACCTGCGATAGCTGCTGAGCTTCGCCATCATCATCATCGTTGATTCCAGAAGGTATCCTCAGCACTTCATCTTCGCAACTTCTTCAGTTTATGTCACCAGGATCTACATCTATCTACATCGACTACTGCTGCACGAGCTACAACACCACTACTGTACCTCGACTTCTGGAAGCATCGATGGTCTACCCTCGGCTGCAGCAATTCATTTATAATTTGCTTTTCAAGTTCTTCTTCAAGAATCGGAGGCGAAAAGACGGCCGCCCGAGATCTCACCAGGATTAAGCTGGACGGCATCACCACCGAAGCGTTCATCAAGCAGCTAGCCATCGCCATCTCCATCGCATTTGGGACCAGCTACGTATTCGGCGACGTCGGAGCCGAAACGTGAACACCACTCTGGGGGAAAAATTCTCATTTCTCAACATAAAGGGATTTCCAACATTTTCTTGTGGCATTCCTGGCGCTTTTTTTATATTGCACCGCAACATGCGGCGCAATCGCAACAACACCCACCGGCACTCAACACTTCGAGCAAAACGGCGCAGCACATATTACGGACTGACTACGGGAACTGGTCTTCACCACTTCTTGAGCTCTTCATCGCCATCAGCATCATCTCACAGCCATCTTCATCTACACGTACATTTTGGTCTGCTCTGCTTCGACTACGACTAGTTCTTCACATCAAGACAGCCTACAGAAGAAGATCAACAGCAGCACCACTTCTTTCCAACACTACTACTACATGTTCAACAAGGTCTCCGCAACACCAGCACGGAGGACGAAGATCACGATCGTCATCATCATGCGCGTCCTTGCGTCTCTTCTTTATCTTGGTTTTGGTGGGGGGTGTATCTTTTCTTGTACTTTTCCTCTGTCGGCTTTGCTGTACGTAGAGTATCTTCACACGAGTACGTTCTACGTATGTAATCAAACCTGATGCGCACTGCTGCTACCGTAACGGATGCATACATCTGCCTTGGTATCAGTTGTTCCTTAGCTTTCCACAGCTTTCTTTTCTTCGAGTACGTATCCTGAATACACACTCACTCACAATGCTGAATGTATTTCACACATATCAGTATGTAGCTGGACACATACCTGTACGAGTATACGTCCACACGTTTTCTTTTCGATTTCGTTCGATTTCTTAGTCCTAGGATCCATCAGAGGGGGGCGTAACATAGGTAAAGTAGATACTTTCTTACGTTTTCTTTGCTAGGATATAGCTTGCTGGTCAACACCACAGCATCACGAGTCTATTTTGCGATACGATTGCGCCCAACGTAGTCTATTGCCGTACTATCTGTACTCCTAATCTTATTGCGAGTACGTACGTACATACATGTACACATGAACAGTGCACTTTTCGCTGTACTCGACGGACGTCATCAGTTTCTACTTGGATTTCATGTTACTCTAGGTATCTATTCAGGGGGCGCGTTGAACACACCCATCACACGGGTTAACGCTTCCGTTTTAGGGTATAGTTCGCTGGTATTTACACCACGATTTGTTTTTTTGTTTGACTTTGCTTATACCAGGTACTACTCTGTAGGGTTTATATGAGTACGTACGCACGTCTATACTCCACACTGGACACACGTCTCAGTTTTATCAATTGTCTCTTCAACTATCCAATGTTGATTGCTGGACTAATGAGTATTCACACGTACTGGTACATACAGTAGATCATTGCTATTTTTATCTGGGTACACACCCACCGACTTTCTTTGTTTCTGCAAGTTTAAGTACTTTTTCCGTAGCTCTGTTATTGTAGCATTCAAATGAGGGGGCGGGTTGCAAGTACAGCATATAACTTTCTACCCCTTTTGATTGTAGGTTTTGACTCAGTGTC
Source organism: Saccharina japonica (assembly GCA_008828725.1). Lineage (NCBI taxonomy): Eukaryota > Phaeophyceae > Laminariales > Laminariaceae > Saccharina > Saccharina japonica. The sequence goes on from MEHQ01003515.1 coordinate 134,677, forward strand.
ATGCACTATGACTCAGTAGGCATGCGCAACTACGATTAGTTTTCCGACATGAGTACTACCATATTGCGACCGTCATCACACGGGACTGAATATGTAGTGAACTTTGAGTTTACTGTTTTCCATATTGCCGCTGCATTCGCGCAGGACTGAATATGTTGTACCATTATTTCATTCTTCACTCGTTCATTTTGATTTTTGAGTATCAGGTTTCCACACCGTAGGCATTACTCTAGCTATTAACTTTCATCACGGGGGCGTGTTAGCATATGGACGTTGAGATCCATACGTATCTATTGTGATGTGCAGTCACTAAGCACTGATACGAGTATACGAGTATCTTAGTCTAGATATTCGGGGAATTACAATATGCGGATAGATTACGAGTTTGTCTTACTCGTAGTGCGCCACATTGTGTATCCCAAGCATCTTCATCAGGAACGATGCTGAGAACGTTGCTATAATGTTCCTATAACATTGTAGAGAACATTACAGGGAACAGTACCAACTACGGTAGAATGTAACTGCCCGTAGCATAGGCATTGTACCGGGATGATCAGGTGCGGGCATCCCCCACCTCGATTACTCATCTCATCTCTACTCTACTCCTCTTCTTCTCTCTTCTTCTCTTCTCTTCCTTTTCCATTGATCTCCCTGAGGTCAATCTTCTTTCCATTATGGCCAAATAAGCGCCTTTTCAAACCATGACTTTTCTTCTTCTACACAAGTGATCTTCACAGACATTTCGGTGCCACCTCTGATATTTCTCTCCGTAGAGACAGAGCCTCGACACGCGCGTCATTCTTTCATTTCTTTCTTTTCTTTCGTTTTTCCCTTCTTTCAACAGATCTGGATTGCTAGCATGTGTAGGTCTTGTCTGTCGTACATGCCATTTTATGTTTTACTCTGCTTACTGCATTGCACAAGTATATATGAACCGTGGTTTTGTGAATACATACCTTGTATCTCTCTAAGATAAAGAACCAGCATGGACACTACAGTATGTGATAGCAGTTAAGAATCTATTATTTCCGCCCAGGCTTGAATTCTTATTTAAGGTAAGATGTGTTTTACACTATTTTCAGTACAGAAGAGGCCACGTTCTTAGTTTCGTCTAAAATATGAGCCTTAACTTATGAACTGCCTAATTCTTAAGTGCTGTCGCGTACTGTACTGGGTGTGCTGGATGTCGACGGGTAGAAATAACGAACCAACGTGAAGAACACACACATGCACTTCAAGTTGTTGATCTGTTTTATTCGTATTTTTGTATTTATTTTGTACTTATTTTTTCCCCTTTTTTGTTGTTGTTTTTTTTTCCTCTTTCACGCAGCTGGGTTGCTAGCACAGCAGGGTAGGTCGTGCCTGTCGTATATACGGCATTGCATTGTCGGCTCTGCTGACGAGTACTGCATTGCAGCGTAGTGTCTCCATGCGTAGTATCTCTATGTATCGTAGTTTTGTGACCACATAACTGGTCTAGGACGAAGAATCGGCACAGACACTGGGTGTGCTGGATGTCGACGGGTTGAAAGGACGGTTTAATGTTTAATGTGAAGAACACACACGTAGGTTGTATGGATTGACTGCAACCGACGGACGAACGTTTGGGTCGAGAAGGTAGTCATGTAGTCATGAGGCACCGCTCGAAATCGAGCTCACGATAATCTGCCCGCGCAGGCGAACTTCCTTAGATGTGCCCGCAATCAAAATAGAGCCTTTCCAAGCACAACGACCAGGTGGCACACCAACCAGGCATGCCTCTCGCTAGGGTTAAGGATAGGGTTAGGGTTAGAGGTCCGGGTCGGGATGGTGGCCGCCGTTAGTCGAAGCCACGAATAAGCTCACCGTCCGGAATGAATACCTTACAGCTTCGTGACAAAACCCCACCTCATTAGAAACAACATCATTTTATGCGGGCACGTCTGAAACGTTCGCCTGCGCGAGCAGATTTACGGCTACTGCTCGAAATCTCCGTCTTACATCTGGAAATTTGAACGACATTCCAAGCACATCAATAACACCTGTTATTACGGGGGCCCATAGTTAATAGGACCACTAAGTGTTAGTAAAAATAGGTATACGTATAGGTTTTTGTCTGTACTGTGCTATGGTCTCCCGTAAATAGCGCACATCAACAAAATACAACTGACTGTACCCCACTTGCCTACGGGGACATGTTCGCTCTGTATGCTGTTTCTTACATGTATTTTTTCTCATATCGCCCCAGTAGACTAGTGGTCAGCTTCAAAGGCTACTGGCATTGGTACCCGAGTTTAAATCCCACCGTGGTGATATTTTGACTTTATTTGAAAAAAACAAAAATACTGAGAGTGCCTTCGTGGCGTGGGTAGGCGGAATCTGACGCAAGTCGACGAGGGGATAAAATGCTGAGATCTTCTCGCGACAAAATTGCAAGGCACTTATCATACCGTAGTGGGGAGGGGGGAGAAAAGCCTACTTAGTGACGCCCAATCTGATTTACGACTAGAGAGCCAGTCAGAAAAGGAAGGCGAAGATAGTAAACGGGATGGACAAATACAGAAAAAAAAAACTGTTTCTTATGGAAAAGTGCCCAGGTTGAGCTAATTATTTTACGTCCATTCGTTTTCTTCCAACACTCTCAAGCTGATTTTCTTAACGCAATTGTTATTAACCGCGGGCGCCCGCTGTAGAAAGAACGCTTCAATTGCTGCGAAGAACACACGCTTTTGTTTAGAAGCCGAAACCACATTCGCAAAGGTACTTGTACCATATACCGGTATACAATATACAAAGTAGTACATGAACACAGCACAGCACACCTGGATAATAAACAGGAAACATAACCCAGGCTAGGTTTCTTATTTGAGAATGAGTGCGTTATATACCGACTTCAGTATGACGACTGCCGAGTTTCTTATTTTTCTTCAAACCTCAGCCTGCCTTTCTTATTGCTCGTTTACTTATGATCATATATATAGGTGTCCTGTACTACTGTTGTATGTAGTGCAAAACACGAGTTCCAAATTGAAGAATAGATTGGCTGCACAGCATTATGCGGCGATCGTTCCCATTGCGACCAAACCAGTCCGACCACAGAACAATCTTACGTATATACAATCTGCGGAACAGGGTGCAAGGGCGAAACAGAAAAATATTTTCGTTAGCGAGGATGCTGAGTTAGAGGCATGCATCTCTCCGAGAGAGCAAGTCACGACGATCGAGACTTGGGGTCGTTCTTATCTAGCAACTTTTTCCCAAAAATTCCAAATGTTTTTTTCGCACAATTTTTATGACTTCCATATTATCCAAAAATATTTTCCAGATATTGGAATGCAAAGCCTTCCAAAGCCCTCTGTTAAAATTCCAAATTTCCAAATAAATCCTGTTTGTTTTGCTTATGAATCTGGAAATATTATTAGTATAAGTGCTGGATATGATCCCCACTTAAACTAGCACATATAAAAACACACTCGATATCGTGTCCTTCGAAGGTGAAAACTAATTAATGACTTGAATTAGTATGAATTAATTAAAAAAATGGCGTTGTATCGTAGGCTTTAGAGAATGTACGAAACGGGGGCCGGGTGTCGCAGGTAATACAATAATTTGTTCCCGCAGGAAAATATTGTGTTGATTTGAAGGGGTTGCGGAAAGCTTGGTCCAGTATGCTATACTGCTTGCCCTAGCGGCAGAGTTGCGTGAATGCCAAAAAATAATATTCTGGTGGTATGAATACAGCGAAATTATGTACATGATAGGGAGTCACACTACTGGCATCGCGACGTGTGCCGCCGGAAGTACTACAAATAGGCACTTACCAGGAGAACTCAGACTAGTATACACACTGGACAAAACAGCCTACCGCTCCAGTACGTGCTATTAACAGAAGCACGCGGGTGTCTAGATAAACAGGATGAACACGATAATTATAGAAGGTAATAGCGTTGCGAGATAACTACGTAGAGTATTTGTCAACAATTATGTACTGTTATTGTGGGTTATGTTGATGAACTCATCCTTTGTGTTGTTTTGCGTCATGGGTGTCATGTTATGATTTGCTCCCGCTGGGTCGAGGTCGACAGCAATAATAATATGGTTCAGTTGGGAGACGGCATTATTATTCAAGATGTCTTATACGCAGAGTCTTTGTCGGGCATTTTTCGGTGCATTATTTAGCGTTCCGAGAGGCCTGGCATGATTGCTCACGTGTGATACCATGCCCATACATACATATTTAACTGCAAAGGGAACATGGCTACTCTGTAGTGCAATTAGTTTCCTGTTTTCGACAAGAAGAGCAAGAAAAAAAAAAACACGGTGTTCTAGGGAAGAGGCAAAGAAAAATCCGACCCGCTATTTCGGCAATAAACAGTCGATGTGTCGCCATATCCATGCATACATGCTGTCATGGGTTGTGAGTTCAGCCTGGTGTTATTGTTTGCCTAGTGGCTGTTCCCCAGTGTAATGTGATGTGCTAATGACGACTACTACAGCAGGTAATTCGTTTAATTATTGGGGCCTTGCATTTATTTGCCGTATCGCCCCGGTGGTCTAACTGGTAGCCACGAAGCCTGTAGGCCCGGATGTCGAGGGTTCGATTCTCC
>MEHQ01002191.1:0-28902 GCA_008828725.1 Saccharina japonica
AAAACCGCACCGAACCGCACCGTAAGATTCCCGATTTCTGAAAACCGCACCGAACCGCACCGTGGGATTCCTGATTTCTGAAAACCGCACCGAACCGCACCGTAGGATGAATGACAAAACCGAACCGCACCGTTGCATTTACGATTTCTGAAAACCGCACCGAACCGCACCGCAGGATTCCTGGTTTCTGGAAACCGCACAGAACCGCACCGTAGGATGCATGAAAAAACCGAACCGCACCGTAGGATTTACAATATCGGATAACCGCACCGAACCGCACCGTACTATTTCTGCTTTCTCAAAACCGCACCGAACCGGACCGTAAGATTTTCGAAAAAAATAAACCGCACCGTGCACGGACGGTTAACGTTAAAGAACCCTGAAAATATCAATACATTCAATTCATACAACCGCAGCCGCATCATCAGGTGACGGTGATTACGAGGTCAAATATACTTTCTTTTTACGTACGTATTACTTTCAAGTTTTCATCAAGTATTCCTTTCGTCTTTTACTAATGCTTTATGTCTGGGTTGTAGAAGCTGCTGGGATTCTGTGCTTGCCGTAAGACTCTACTCGTATTGTTATGAGGTTGGCTCGGCCGGCGTGGGTGGTAAGCTTGGAAATACTCTAGTGGACTCGGGATGGTGTGGCTTGGGAATACGTAATAAAGCTATTTCAGCCGCATAAAATATACGCTTATAACTTATAACCAACCTTAGCCAATCAAAGTGCGTACAATTTAGCTTACGAGTCAGTGATGAAGATTGCCTCCGGCAACAGTGACGATCATTTCTTGAAAAAGATTTCCCCCACAAAGGCAATCTTGATCTTTTCGGCAATCTTGACGAAAAGAGGCAATCTTGATCTCGATCTTCAATCTTGATCTTTATCTCGCCAAATTAAGCAGGTTTAATGCTTTATTTTCGTTCGATTACATATATACGTGGCTCCATTTGTTTTTTCAATGTACGACTACTTCGCGTATTTGGTACCCGCATTTTTGTCGTACATACGTACCAGCTGATTGGTGAACTACAGCAGTATCATACACACACCTATGATTAATGATCAGAAACAGGACAAGCTGGACCAGGCTCGATTTCTTATTCGATAAAGGGTAAATTTCTATACTAATTTAATACATTACCGGCCCGTTCCGAAGAAAGTATTTCATAAGAAAGTCAGAGCGAAAAATTGAAAAAATGATAAAAAGCTCTCAGCCTATACTCGTAGTCAGAGCCTAAGAATGAGTCTAGTTCACAACAAAAAAGCTTGTTGTGCACCAATAATACCTGTACTTACTGTAAAAAGACATCGTGACTACAGTACAGGACACCTATAAGAAACAGGATAATTATAAAAACACGCTTAAGATCTGAAAAAAAGAAAGAAATTAGGGAGTCGTTATCTTGAAATTTGTGTGGAAAGCACTCCCTATCGAATAACAAACCCTGCCTGGACCAGACTTCCTGTGTCTGATTAGGTGTCCTGTACTGATGTATTAATCGTACTTACTGTAGGAAAAATGTCTTGTCGGGGATCGAAACTAGAAAGTGCAACATGAGGAAGTGAGCTCTCGCGCGCACCCAGAATAAGACAACCAGCCTGAGCCCGATTTGAGGTTTCTTGTGAGAGGGCAAGTACTGTATAACAGGGCATTTTCAATAGGTGTTGCGCTGTTGCGCTGGCGCAATATTTGGTCAAACTAACCGTTTTGCGCAACAGTCGCCGTAAGGCTGGTTGCGCGCAGCGCAACACGCGTATGTGGGGGCGCGACATTTCTCGCGGCAGTTGAAAGTTTTTGTTGCGTTTATTTCTCGTCGGAGGCGAGAACCTTTTTTGGGATCTTTTTTTCTTCATAATTAGCCGTAATTGAACACACTTTAGGCCCTTTGTCCTATTCGCCATACAGTAGTCGAACACGAAAATTAGGCGCCTTTTGCTATTCGCCGCAGGCTCTTATTCTTTTTGAGGCGCTTTTTTCTATTCGCCGTACGAGGCAAAAACAAAATAAAAGACTTTTTACTTAGGTTTGAGGCGTATATTTGCGCATAATAGATAACTCCGCGCAACACACCTTGCGTCGCATGTTCGTAAAGGCCATGTTCGAGCACCTTGTGAGATGGTTTCAAGTCATCGTATTAGTTTTCCCGACAGGGAGAGGCAAAAGGGGATGGCCCCAGGGGCCATCATGGCATCCGCCAGCACATCAGCCTGGAAGACAAAAGCGGTGGAATAACCTATAAAATACCTACCACCCGAAACGACACGAAACTGTTATATTGTGAAGAGACCAAACGAACACCCTCCCTGGCTCTTTACAATACATTGATAACAGAGCAACGATCAACAATAGAACTCAATCGACTCCATCACCAAAGTCAACGAAAATGGCAATTGGAAACCCGTCCCCACGAGCAAAAACCTCTCCCAAACTCCCACTCAAAAACTATTGCAATCACATACCAGGTACGAGACTACAACAGCCGCGCCTCAAAAGCAAAAACTAAGGCGAAAGACTTAATACCAGAAATCGCGAGGTCTTCCGGACAAAAAACGTTTTCTTGCCCCCTACTACCGCCGTAGATACACAGATCGTAACGATAAAGCGATATAGCATAAACCTTCTCCGCATAACATAGAATTTACCAGACGCTACAATTACCCAAAATAATAGTCGTTCGTGATACCCCTTATAACCGAAAATACTCCCGTTTGGCTTTTGTATGCGTACTAGCTCCTATCAAACGGATAAAGAAACATCGACGTGTTGTTACCACGAACAGCCCAAGCCCTCCCAGCTACTAAAGCTATTTGATCATCCGCAACGTATCTAATATTCCATTTTTCTCCCTTGTGAACAAATCCACCAAGTTCGCAGATAATAATACTGGTGTTAGAATAACGAATCATGAATGAATATGCATACCCTCCCTTATTCTGCAACCAGTAAATAGTTACAAACAAAAGATACCCTGCATTAATCAAACAAATTAGTAACCGCCAATAATATCTCTCAACAGGAATATGCCCCTCAGGGCGTACCTACGTAAACGCACTCCCTCCAAACCATTAAAAAAAAATCAATTTCAGTTCGACCAGTCACCTCTGGGTTTTGCCTAAACCAAGGAAACGGACCGTTGGATTTACAAAGACTGTTTGTTTTGAACATGAAAAAACACTTCCTAAAATTACCAGGGGGATAGGGCTACGTATACCATCCAGAATATATCTACTGTAGACGGTATTCACCTTCGTAGAATTCAAACGACTTTCCCGGGTTGAAAAATACATTCCATACCATTCAGAAATCCCTATCAAGTGAAAAACAATACATCTCCTATATACCATTCACCACTTGCCCGAGAAGAACGATAAATCCCATATAATTCAGAAATCCCTAACACGTCGAAAACGATATCTATCATACACGACTTACCCGGAAAGAACGATATCATACTATTCATAAATCCTATCCAGTCGCAAATGATAATTCTCCAAATTCGTACGATCAAAAATATTGTTCAAATAATTTCGACCGACAGGTGTATTCAATCGCGAAAACAAAATTATCCTTCTCACGAATACCCACCAGAAAGACCAGACGTTAACCCTCGCCCCGCGATGTTGCCGAAACACGAAAAGCTCCAGCTGGCGATATCCACGTTTGTCCCCTCCACCCTTCCCGCTGCTGCTGTCTGCTGCTGCTGTCATGGAGTGCGTGCGGCTATTAACCCGCTCGACTTGTTGCCATGCGGACGCTTTTCCCCTCGTTATATAGTACTGCTGCGCAGTCAGCCCCCGATATTCACGCACCCGCTCCCCCGACACTAAACTCCCCGCAGCAGAGGGCACGCGATTATATTACATCGCGCAGCTTTCCCCAACCAAATTGCTCACGGCTGGTGGCGCACAGCTGGGCGGCCATGCGTCTTCTCGCGAAACTCCTTTGCAAACATGTTTTCCCTCGCTGTGCGATAACCCGATATCTGCTGCCTCCACAACCAACCTTCTGAAGTGAAGTGCGTACGGCAAAATCAAAATGAATGCTGTGCGACTTCGAAAACCCCCTTTCCGCTACATACGGCGAGGGCGCCCGCGGTTATACCACCACCGAGGGACTTTCAGCTACTGCTGTGTACAGCAGTACCTGCTTCGTTAGAACGCTACCGTTTCCTTAGCATCGCTCATCCCACCACGTATCTCCCCGTAGTGGAGTGTGTGCGGCCAAGCCGCACTTTCGCCCCCCATCGATCCACACAACGGGAGTGCCCAAAGATTTGCTCCCTCCTTGGGGCTTTTCGAAGCTAGCTGCTGTCCGTCCCCCCTTTTTCCGCTATACTCGTACACGGCGGGGGTGGGTACGGTTATACTCCCACCGTACGTAGGACGTAATCTTCTGCTACTCCCTGCCTACAGCTGTTACACCGTAGGGCTTTAGCTACTGCTGTATAGTATACAGCAGCAGTAGCTGACGACGCCGGCTCCACGGCATCGACTGCAGGATCCTCCACGATCGCAAAATACTATCTCCCCATACAACGCCGGGGCATTTGTTGCGGTGAGATACCAAGGATCCGAGGGGTTTCCAGTAGAGATCATGGCGTGGGGCCAAAAGGGAATAATGTGAATTATTCCCCCGACCCCGGAGGCGTATGCCTTCCTATAGGGAACTAAGAGGCCGGAGTGCTGGCGCACAACGTCTCCCGCCTTCCCGCTAGCCCCACCTAGATAGCTCCTACCCTCGGTGTTCCCCTGCGAAGAAGAGTACCGGCAGAGACAGCTAAGAGATGGCTCAGCCGTACGCACAGCAGGACGGGTGGAACAACGGGATAGCAGGTGTCAGTGTTTTACATGAACTCGAATGAAGCTTGAGCTTGCGCTATGAAAGTCAGGGCCACACAGGATGATGAAGAGACCTGGCCCGTGACTGGAAACGATAATACACGTGTTGTAGAGTATACTGGATTCTGACTGGGGCCGCAGGCCCGAAGAGGACAATGATAGCCTCGATCATGAGTGATATACATGCTGCCTGGCGAGGCTGGTTATTATACTCTAGCACGTATGACATGCGCACCGCACGTTCGTTTGTAACATGGTGTCCGGTCCGCTTGCTAGCCTGAACCTGTAGTGGGCCACGGGCCACCCTCGGGGGGGGAGGCATAGGTGGTCGATCGGATCGAAGCGAACAGAGAGAGGAAAAAAAAAACAAAAAAAAAGGGGAAAAAATAATAATCAAAAGAACACAGAATATAGGTGCGAGTACTCGTACGTTCATCACTATACCGGTTAGCCTCAAGGGTACCCAGCTCAGCCGATCACCGGCCGGCCAAGAGGGGCTCCGCCATCGATCTCCCCGCAGGCCTGCTGTCAGGCCTGGTATTGGTTTCTGGGGGAGGCATTGCTGCTGTGAGCTGTGAGGCACACAGTTGCGGGGCAACCAAGCTTTGGCGCCGAAGTGTTTGGGGTTGAATGCGAACGGCTTTGGTGTGACTCATTTTCACTCATTTTTCTCCGGTGTTCTGTTGTTTGGGATTTTTTTGTTTTTCGTGTGCACACGGGTGCACACGGAGACTGTTGTTTTTGTGTGTTTTGTGTGTCCTGGGTTTTTTATTCTCGCTCTGGTGTTTCTCCTATGGTCTTGCATTGTGTCGGTTTTGTTTCAACCATACACCCGCACTACACAGCGCAGCACATCAGTCTCGTTCCGTAGGTACGAGTAGGGCGACAGAGCCGACACCCACTTATGAACAAGGCATGGTAGAGCGGGATATAGGCCGCAGCTGCCTCGAGCGCACGGGGGGCTTGCTACCCCTTCGCGCGCCCGACGGTGCTGCGGCTCCCGATTTTCTCAGAAGATGTGTCAGCGTTGTCTCACGGAGGGTGGTCGTCGGTTTTCGTAGAGGCGAAGCGACGGCCAGCCCCGAATCCGTAGGCTTCGCTGGGGGAGAGGTAGCGAGAGTGAACGAATACTGAGTCCGCCCCCGAGAAGGGTTTGGGGTAGGTACTGTTCAGCAGAGTCCGAGCTCGACGAAGATTCGGTATGCACGACTAGCAGACCCGGTGCCGCAACACACTTCTGGCCCATGTCCAGACCGCCGACCTCTCTTTGATCACTCACTGAGGGGGTGGTCTCTCTGTGTTCCACTTATTGCAAGCTAGACTAAAACACAAATAGATCTGAGATCAACAACTACGTCATAGCCCAGGTAGTGAAACATAGAGTTTTTGAGAGGTTGCAACAGTATGTACAGCGAGGAGGTCATCACTGAGTCCGTCGTTCGCGAGAACCGTCGGTACGTGATGACCGGTCTGCTCCTCGGTCCCCGCGTGGGACGGAGGGCATACACCGCAGGGGTGCTGCTGCCGTACACTGTGGGTGGTTTAGTGTGGGTGAGTGAGCGCAGAGTCCGGCACCCCGATAGGGGTCGCGCGGTATGCCTCACTCAGCAGAGCTCGGACTCGAGGCTCAGGGTCTGTCGGGGTGCAACCCCGATCCCATCCAACAGACCCTGGACTCGGGGGGCTCATATATGCGTTAGATGAGGTAGCCCCACACACTTCACTTATGTGTTCAACGCCGGTCTTTTTAGAAGGAGGGACGTATCCTGGAGCCGGCCGCGGCACATAATACCTTTCAAATGCGCAGCGCCTACCCGTCGTCGTGTGAGCCTAGCAAGTCCAGACGAGGGGTGGTGTCTAGTCGCGTTTCACCGCTAGACGTACACAGCTGCTTGTTTCACCCGTACCCGTAATATTAAATCATAAACACAATAATACACACCAAAACAGCAACCAACCGCGAAGCAGTACCTTATGTTTTACGCAAGCACCACATGATAACCGCGCAGCAGTACACATGAAGGTTTGAGAAGGCGTCAAGTATATTAAGTTATAGAACACGACCAGAGTTGGGCACCGTCAGTACTGTACCGACATACGTACTACACCTCTAGTATTGGAGCCCGAGCCCGGCCCTCGATATACCAGCAACAGAGGCGAGACCACACTCGCGCGCACGGCAAGCAGTGAGGTGAGAGAGGGGAAGAATGACGGGGGAGATAAGAGGGATACCATGGTGCTGATGACGCAACCGACGACCACACGAGCCTCATATGTCCGCATGACCCCACCTTATGTTCGCCTTATACTGCCAGTGGCATTCTTCGTAAGACTGCAGTAGTCCAGGCACGCACATAGGTGAGAAGCTCGCTCGCACCTGTTGCGCCAAGTGACTCTCGGCCGGTCGTCCACCCGGTATGCACGTGTCCGCTTGACGCTACGTAGTAACGTGTACCAGGTATATTTTACACAGCACTTATACACGCTGGTAGGAACATCGGGAGGGCGTTGATACCGTACGGGCCCGCAAGGAGGCTGCTCACGAGGGCAATATTCGTGCTTGTCGCGCGTAGCATATATATACATATTTTAACAAATGTTTTTCGCGGTGCAGCCGTCAGAGCCGCGCACTTATGTGTCGTATCAACAGGTTACTCTGCTCAAAAATGCACCTTTCACCGGTACTATGATATGATACCACTGATGTAATTGTGAGCCGTGTGGCATCCCTTGTACTGTCGCGTTTGTCCGTCAAACTTTGCTCACTTATGTGTCGTATTAATAGGGGTCAGGCGTGACTCTGCTCAAAAACGCAACAGTCACGTATACTTTGCTACGATACCAGTCGGCTGATGCTTTTCGTACTGTCGCGGTTGTCCGTCAACCTTGCTCACTTATGCGTCGTATTAATAGGGGTCAGGCGTGACTCTGTTCAAAAGTGCAACATTGGCGTATACTTTGTTCAATACCCGTAGGCTGATGCTTTTCGGACTGTCGCGGTTGTCCGTCAACCTTGTTCACTTATGCGTCGTATTCATAGGGGTCAGGCGTGACTCTGCTCAAAAATGCAACATTCACGTATACTTTGTTCAATACCCCTAGGCTGATGCTTTTCGGACTGTCGCGGTTGTCCGTCAACCTTACTCACTTAGGTGTCGTATTGGTAGGGGTCAGGCGTGACTCTGCTCAAAAATACAACATCCACGTATGCTATGCTACGATAGAAAAGCTGATGCAATTTTGAGTCGTGAAGCGCCATCTTCGCATAACGCGTTATATCACTAAATGTCGACCCTCATATCAAGCGCTATCAGACGTTATACCGCCCTCTGCAAGTTGTCGCGGGTACCGTTATCGTACGCTCGCTACAGCGCTGTGAGTACGTGGTTGGGCGTGATTGTTGAGCCGTTAACGTTGTACGGGCTGGTGCATGATTGTGCGGCAAACCGTGCGCCTCTATTATTTTTATGTTTTTTTTTGCTGTTCACGATGTAATATTAGCAGGGGTCCGGCAGGACGCTGCTCAAAAACTCAATATGTAGTCACTCTTGTGGTGAGCCGCTACAATTTGTTTTTACTCATGCGTATCGCCGACCGCTGACGAGTTCTCTGTCAACCCCTTCGCCTATACATGTAAATGTATTTATATATGTAGATTTATTTATTTTTTGGGCTGTTTACTGTGTAATAGTGGCCGGGGTCAGTCATGACGCGGCTCACAAAAGAGCATTGTTTACTTACTTTTGTGGGGAGTAGCCGCAAACATTTTACTGATGCGTAGCGGCTACGTGAGATATCGCCTACTCCTGACGAATAACTGATCACCACTGCTGTCAACCCCTCCCCCTCGTGACGCAACGTAGGGGGCCAGTGGCAGCCCCCGCTCCCGCCGGGGCCGCCGCCCCCGGGTCCCTATCAGGGGCAGCCTCCGCAGCCGCAGCAGTGGCAACCCCCCGTGCCCCAGGGACCGGCCCCGCCCCTACCGGGACAGCCTCCCTTACCGCAGGGGGCGCCGCCGCTCGCCCTGCAACCGGGGGCGCCGCCGCTCGCCCTACAGCCTCCACCTATGCTCGTGGGCCAGCCGCTGCCGATACCTCCCGGACTCCTGCAACTCATGGCAGCCTATGGTATACCGGTCCCGGATATGGCACCGGCGGGTCCCGCCGCGCAAGTAGCCCCCGTGGTAGCGGCGGGGATACCGGTGGCGCCGGAGGGGGCGCCCATCGCGCCGGTGGCTCCTGCGGCACCGACGGCCCCAGCAGCCCAATTGGGCGCGGGGGACGGGCGGGGAGGGCGCGGAGTGCCCGACCCTAACAAGGCAATTCGACGGATCAGGGGCAAGATCGACACTAAATCCACTGCGGGACCGATCTACACGGGGGTGTCGCAGGAGGCGCTATCTATCCACACCAGCATCGTCCTCTTCCAGAACAAGTTTTCGAAGGTGCTCAGCACGACCGACGGGGGGGTCTGGGCGCTCACGGCTGACCGCTTCGACGCCGCAGGCTCGACTCACTACCGCCCCCCCCTTGATAAGATGACGCCGCTGCGCAGGGAGTTGCTGCAGGATACCATAGGTGACTCTTTGGGCACGTACGATGAGATGTCGTCCTTCGATATGGTTGAGGTGCCGGGGATAGACGGCTCCTTTTCCCAGGTCCCAGCGGCGGACGTGTCGATAACCGAATGGGTGCGGAAGCTGGCGAGAGAAGGGCTGCAACAAGCCGGGGGACGGGAGGCAGCGAAAAGGGCGTTGAACGGAATCACGGTGAGGGACGCGGAAGCGTGGAAAGCCGCCGCGCGCCGTCTCGTCGTGGTCTACCGAGCGTACACCGCCGACCCAGTCCACCAACACATCTCCGAGGCGGCATTCTTCTGGCGATACATCACGGAACGGCAGCTAAGCGACCTCTTGGAACGACTTGTCGAGATGCTGCTGCCCAGCGCGTTCGACCAGAACGGCTTGCAAGGGGTGGTGCACGAGCGTTTGCTGCGGATAGCGGACGAGGTCCGGCCGTTGCGGGTAGACTTCGCGCGCCCCATGGGCGCGCCGATGAGGGCTCGAGGGGTGACGACATAATCCTTTCTCGGAGGGATGGTCACGCTCCTTGCGGCTCGCAGTCACGTGTATCAACCGACAGCCCGAGGTGGGCCCAAGGGGGGGGCTACGCAGCGCTTCGCATCCGTAGGGGAGGAGTCGATGGTGACAACGCGGCACCTGTTTCGCCAGTCGCGGTCCGACATCGCCGCACTTCTTGGGGGGGCAGCAACCGCGGCATCCAGCAGGGACGCGCTCGCCGCGTTGGGCCACGGGGAGGGCGTATTCGACCAGGGGAGCCTGGCGCGGCCCGCGTCTCCTCGCGACCAGGGGTACAACGTGTCACGGCGGCAGGACGCGGGTTCGCGCCACTACGAAGCGGGGGGGCATCGCGACGAGGCCAACCAGCAGTACCCGGCCGTCGCCGCGATCACGAACCAAGCGGCCTCCACGCCGGGTCAACATGGAGTACCCTTCGGGAAGGAAGGGCCCCCAGCAGCGGCTCACCGGCCGCAATGGGCATCACGGGGCAGCAGCCAAGGAGGCAACGCGGGAGGAGCTGGGTCAGCGCCGCCTCCAACTCTGCCGGGGTTGCAGGCGGAGGACGCCTCGCGCCAAGAGAGGGCCGCATTTTTGTCGCGGCATGGGCTGTGCTTCGCGCTGTCGTTCCAGGGGGTCTGCTCGCGCCCGGCGTGCTCGTTCAACCATGACACTTCCATCATGCCGGCAGGATACTTCAAGGCCCATACTACCCGGAAGAGGCGGGCACCGAACCAGAGCGAGGGTGAACGCCAAGTGCCACGCCCGAAGCGTAACTTGTACGCTTTATCCGAGGAGCAGGCCCATGTCTTGGCGGCGTTCTGCGACGAGGACGTGGAATCGGTAGACGCCGGAGGCGCCGACGGGCTCTACGCCTGAAGACGCGCCCCGGGGGTGCATTCACCCCTGGGGAAAGCCATAGAGGGACCTAGTCCCCTGGCCACTGTCGGGAGGCCAGGCGTCGATAGGTTAGCAGCGTCGCGGAGCGGGCAGCAGTTGTGGGTTCAGGGCAGGCTCTGGAGCCCCAGGAGAGTAGCGGGTCGCATTCCGGTAGGTATCCTCATCGACACGGGCGCCGGGGGAGGTAACTATATTTCTCTGGCATTTTGGCGTAGTGTCCAGTCGTGGGGAGGCGGCGCGGGGCAGCGCAAGCTTAGTCGGCGGGGTAGAGGTTCTCTGCAGGCGGCGAACCCGGCCGGGAGCAAGGTCCCCGGTATGGAGATTATGGGATCGACGGTATTGCCCATCGTACTTCCTCCGGAAGATAAGGCCCGGGACATCACGGTAAGGGTGGTGCGGGGTCTGCCGTACGCTTTCATCCTGGGGGCGAGTTTGTTTCGGTCAAACAGCAGTGTTGTCTCGCTCGGAGAGGGGAGGGGGTTTCAGCCGTCGCCCAGAGCCCCGTGGGTGCCGTTCCGGCCACGCAGTGCGGCTGCTATGCACTCATGGGATCAGTACTGCGCAATCAAACCCACTCTTGATGATCCACCCTTACTCACGCCGTACCCAGCGCTCCCGTTAGCCCCGCCCCTCCCGATATGTTCTGTAGGCCAGGCAGCATGGGAGGACGACGGGACCCTGCAGTGGGAGTTGCGACTGTCACGCCAGGTAGAGGTACCGGGATTTGTGGGATTGGCGGCCGAGGGGTATGTCAAGGGGCCCCAGCCCAGCGAAAAGCAGCTGGTCCTGATTCAGCCAGTAGTGCAGTATGACACCGACAACGGAGCAGTGGTAGGGATGGCGCGGGGAGTACAATGGTGGGAGCCAGGCACCCCGTTGTACTGCAAGGTGGTTAACACCGGCAAGTCGGCCGTTGTAGTGCGGACCGGTCACCCTATTGCGAAAGTCATTGCCCTTAATGTGCGGGATGAGGATCGCTTTCGCGCATTGTTCGTTTACCCGCCCCCTGACCCCGTCCCGGAGCCCCCTGACGACCCTCCGCCTGTTCCCGACGCGGGCAGCACCGAAACCCCGGCGAGAGGGGTGGAGTTGTCCGACGCCAACATCGGGCAGCTCAGCGTGGCTCAGAAAAATCAGCTGATGAGTACCCTGAGGCCCCAGAATGTGGCGGGATTATTCCCGGAGGATACGAAGAGAGTCCGGGCGTGCACGGTAAGAGAGTTGAGAATACCCCTAATCGACGAGGAGTGCGCGCCGATCGCGGCTAAGCAGCAGCGCTTCTCGCCGGAGCAGGCAGATGCTATTCAGAGAGAGGTGAAGAAACTAGCCGAAGCAGGAATTATCCGTAAATCCACTTCCGCCTGGGCCGCTCGGTGCGTGACGGTTCGTAAGAAAGACGGTACGTTGCGGTTGTGCCAGGACTACCGTGGCCTCAACGGTTGCATGCTGAACCACAGTGGTGGGGTGGGGAACATTCAGGGAATTTTCCAGAGGCTGGCGGGTAGCGTATGGTTGCCGTCGATCGATTTGGCGTCTGGTTTTTCTCAGCTTCCTATCGCGGAGCCGGATCGCCACAAAACGGCGTTCCGGGACGCCTTCGGGCAGCTGTGGGAGTACGAGCGGTGTGGCTTCGGCTTGAAGATATTACCGCCGGCGTTTGCGAGCATGGTAACGGACTTGCTGGGACACTTGAAAGGGAACGGGTTAGAGAACTATCTTGACGACATTTTGATCTACAGCGCGGATTTCGATGAGCATCTTGCCCTCGTGGAAAAGGTACTCCGCAGCTTGCAAGCGGGAGGGCTTTCGGTGAACTTTGCGAAGTCTAAATGGTGTTGTGCGAGCTTGGAGTTTGTTGGCATGGTCGTTGACCGGCAAGGCGTACGACCTTCGGAGTCCAAGGTAGCGGCGGTAGCGGAACTCTCCCCACCCGGTACGGTGGAGGAGCTGCGTGCGTTTCTGGGCATGACGGGATACTTGAGGCAGTTCGTTGAACGATACAGCATACTAGCCGCGCCACTGACTGGCATCCTACGTGACAAAGCCTTCGCCTCTAAGCGCTCCCGGCGCAACCTGATTCCTTGGACCGAACACCAGCAGCACGCCTTCCTATCCCTTAAGACGGCCCTGACTTCGTTCCCCATTTTCGCGTTTCCCGTTTGGGACAAGCCGTTCGCTCTTCACACAGATGCGAGCGCCGCAGGGGCTGGCGCCGTCCTGACGCAGGAAATAGAAGGAAAGGAGAGAGTCCTCGCCTACGCGAGCCAACGGTGGTCGGCGACCGACGCGCGCAGAGGGGCGACGGAAAGGGAGTGTATGGCGGTGCTGTGGGCAGTGGTGCACTTTCGGCCGTACTTAGCTGGTAGACAGTTCACGCTTTTTACTGACTGCTCTGCGCTCACCTGACCGTTCCGTAGCCGCGAACTGGCCCCCAAACTGTACCGTTGGTCGCTGCGCCTTGCCGAGTTTGACATAATCATGCGATGGAGGGCGGGCTTGTCTCACCTGGTGCCCGACGCGTTGTCGCGCCTACTCAGGCCGAGCCCTCCCGCTGACTCCATCGATGACTCTTTCCCCGACGACGCGACCTCCGGCAAGCCTAGCGATTACGTAGGGCCGCGGGGGCCGGTGTTGGATGGTGTCCTGTTAAGAGACCTAGAGCCCGCGAGGGAAGGGGTGGTAGACCCGGGGGGGTTGCGCGAGAAGAAGGTAGTGATCGCAACGCAATCGCCGCCACCGCCAAGGTTGTCAAAATCTCAGTCGCTGAACCCACGCCCTTCCGCTGCGCCCTCGTTGCACGGAGCCATTGTTGACAGCATCCCGCGGACCGACCACAGCAACGTCGCGCTCCGAAAGGCGGGGGACGACGCTCTAAGGGACAAGGAGCTGCTCACCCTCGCATTTCACGACCGGCTGGCAGCGGTGGGAGCCGGCGCGTCGCCGGCGCTGCGGCGGTCGGCTCGCGAGCACAAGCCGTCGGTTCGGCTTCGTCCACTCCCCGATCACGCGCCCCGGGCGGTACACGGGCCTCGGGAGGTCCCGGCAATGCCGGTTCCCTCAGTCGCGTCAGGCTCGCCGTCAACTACTACTGCACAGCGGAGCCGTGGTAGTGGCGGCGGTGGCGAACAGCAGTCCCCATCGAGTGGGGCGGGTACACGCCGCGCGATTGCGGCGCCAGTACCAAGCGGCTTGGGCAGGACCCCCGCGAGGCAAGAGGGGTTGGCGCGTAGTGAGCGGGCGCCGGAGCGAGCGGCAATAGAACGGGCCATCGAGGCGCTGCGCGACGTTCCCGGCCTGGTGAGGCGGCAGACGGACGACCCCCTTCTGGGGAAAATTAGAGAGGCTCTTGGGGGTGAGGGAGGACCGGGGGGGGGTGAGGGCGCGCGCGATAAGGAGGTAGCGAGGTATCTCCTTGATGATCAGAACTTGGTGTGGTACGAGCTCAAGCAGCGCGGAATGCTAGAGAGGCGCACGTCGGTCCTGGCCGTGCCGCGCGTTATGGTAGCTGACTTGCTTGCCTTGATACACTGCCAGCAAGGGCACCCCGGCGTCGGCAGGACGCTTGCCCTACTGCGCGACCGCTTCCACTGGCCAGGTATGTGCAGGGATGCGAGGGAGTATGTCTTGTCGTGCGGGTATCGGCGTAGGAAGCGCTCGCGAAGCCAACGCATAGCTATGCTCCCTGCAAGGTACCTGGAGCCGTGGGAAGTTTTGGAAATATACTTACTAAGGATCCCCAACACGTCCGAAGCGGGTAACGAGTACCTACTGCTTGTGGTCGACAAAGCTTCTCGGTTTCTCTTCGCATACCCTCTCCCTTCCAAAGAGGCCCATGCGGTTGCGCGCTTGCTCCTCGACCTGTGCCTGGCGTTTGGGGTGCCTTCTTTTATCCGCGCGGACGGGGGAGGGGAGTTCACGGCCACCGTAATGGAGCACCTGTGCCGGTGGCTCAAGGTACCGATAGACGTCGGGCCGGCTGACCACCCGAGAGGCCAAGGTAGTGTAGAGCTGGTAGGAGCGGGGATACTGGATGTGCGTTCCGAGTTATGCAAGGTGTGGCCCACCCGATGGGACGAGTACGTAGCACTGGCGTGTTGGATTAAGCGCACCATGCCAGACTCAGCCCTGCCTTCCGCTACGACTCCCTTCCAGCTCTTGTTCGGCCGCAGCCCCCGCACGTCCCTTGACATGTTGGTGCCTCAGATGGATGACACAGAATCGGCGGGGGGCTTTAAGAACTTTATCGAAGGCCGACGGCACAATTTAAGGGAGGTTCGGGAGGCGCCCGAGAGGATGCACGAGCGCAGAGAGAAGGCGTGGCAGCGCCACAACACGTCGATTCAGAGGCCGTCGGCGGGCACCCGCGTGACAACGGGCGACCTTGTGCTCGCCCGGGAGAGCGACAGCTCGCTGCACCGGCAGGGAATGGGGCCGAAGCTGGTTCACGAGAGGTGGACCGGTCCGTGGAAGGTGGTGGAGATGGTGATCGAGGGCCTGAGCGTCGTCATTGAGATGAAGGGCCGGACACCGCGCTCCAGGACGGTTTCCACCACGTCGCTGAAGCCGTTCTACGTGAGACCGGCAGACTTGCGTCACCCGATGGAAGACGAGTTCGCGCAGATGGCATGGGGGGCGGACTTGGGGCTCAGGGCGGACTCGACCACGGCGGCACCGATGTACACGCTGCTAGACAGGAGACGGGTGATCAGCTCGTCGGGGGTCGCGAGGTGGGAATACCGCGGCAGGTACCTGGACGGGGTAGCCTCCGATTGGGTCTCGGAAGCAGAGTCTTTGGACAGCTTTACCCCTTTGCAGCTCGACACGTTTCACGCCCTATGGAACTTGCACGAACCGAGCAGCGAGGCGACCTGCCGCCCGGCCCCAGACGTGGGGAGGAAGGGAAGGCTTACGCTGACTAGGCGGCAAGCGTTGGCGAGGTTCCCAATCGGCACGAGGATCTCCAGAACGTACGAGGACGGCAACGGGAAGTCCAACCGGCTTGGGCAGGTCTACGACTTTTACTCGCCGTATTGGCGAGTCCGGTTCGCCGACAACGACTGGGAGGAGCTTACGGCCTCGGAAATGAAGAAATTCGTGATCGAAGGGCGAGGCCGGCGCCGGGGGGGGGATCCGTGATGATTTGGTCTGATTTGTAGAGGGTGCGGGCTTCGCGCCCGGGGAAGGTGTTCGGGGGTGATAGTATTTTATCGTCTAAGGGGGTTTGTCTGTTGGCTACGGTGTGTGCCTGGGGGGGTTGGACTGCCGACGACGCCATTTTTGGGTTGTCCTGCCGACGGTTCTGTGTGGCGCATTTATGCGGTTTGGTGTGTTGTTTTTTTTTCCTGTTTTTTTCTGGGGGAGGGTTTTTGCTTGGCTCGTTGTTTTTTTTTCTTCTTCGCCTAATTGTTTTAGGGCCTGTAGTTTTTTTTTGCTGGTCTGCGCAGGACCATTTTGGGGTGGTTGCCATTGCGTTTTGGGTGTGTTTTTATTCTGGAAGGTTGGGGTGTTTCTGCCCCAGGGGTAACCTTGAGGTTTAGGGCTCACCATGTTTTTCTCCGTACAGATTGTCACGGCGCGCTGGATTTGGTTTTGTTTCGTTTGGTTTTGTTTTTAATGTTCTTTTTGGTCCTGGTTTTTGGGTTTCCGGGTTTTCGTTTTGTTTTTCGTGTCTTGTCTTGGTTTTTGTTTTTTTTCGGGTATTATTATATATTATTTTGTGTTTTTTTGTTTTTTTCTTGTTTCTGTTTTTGTTTTTTGTTGTTGTTGTTGTTGTTGTTGTTTTTTTTTGCTTGTTTTGGTTGATTGTTTTTTTGTGGGGGGTTGTTGGTTGTTTGTTTTTGTTTTGTTTTTTTCTTCCTGTTTGTTTTTTGTTTGTTTGTTTTTTTTTTTTTGTTGTTTGGTTATTGTTTTTCTGGGTTTCTTTTGATTTTTTTTCTTGTCTTGTCTTGGTGTTCGTTCTATTTCGTGTATTATGATTTTTTTTAGTGGTTTTTCTTGTTTCGGTTTCGGTTTTTTTTTTTTTTTTTTTTTTTGGGTGGTTATTTTCTTTTGTTTTTGGGGGGGTTTTTGTTGCGTTGTTTTTTTGTTTTGTTTTGTTTTTGTTTTTAAGGGGGAGGGGAGGAACCCAGGTCCTCGTCAGTTGTAATTTAACGGGGGCGGCTTATCGGGCCGACTTTTCTGTACAACACCATATAGTGGGGTACGGTCACGGAGCGTCGAGGCTGCCGCATAGCGGTGTTCTATAGGGGGGTTTCAGGGTTCTACCCTCAAGGGGGGTTTCTGGCCATCCGGCCAGGCAGCAGTGCAGCACCATGGGTCGGTGCTTCGCGGCGAGGGGTGTGTTTGCGTGTTGTAGCATAGCGGTGTTCTATAGATAATAGGGTTCGGGGTGGATATGGTTTTGTCTTGTCCTCGTGTCCGGCTTTAGAAGATCGATTGCCTCCTGCGTGCTGTTGCTGCTGCACCAGGCTCGAGGCCCTTAGCGTACAGTCGCAAAGTGACATCGGGATTCCGAAGGCAGGCAAACGTGCCGGATACTATGGGCGTAGGAGTGTACGCGGGGTGAGCGTGAAGGAATGTTCCACGTAGTGGGAGCGTCCTGTTCGCCGCGTTTGTGAGTAAGCGGCGCATATAGTGTGCGTGCTGGGGAGGGTTTTTCCTAAAGGGAAAATACGGCCGGGTTTCCTCTCCTCAGTCTTTTTTTGGCAAAAATTACCTTGGATCCACCGTCTGGTATATCGCGTGGCTTGCCTTGTCCGGCTTAAACCAGCTGGGGAGGATGTTGCGGTGAGATACCAAGGATCCGAGGGGTTTCCAGTAGAGATCATGGCGTGGGGCAAAAAGGGAAAAATGTGAATTATTCCCCCGACCCCGGAGGCGTATGCCTTCCTATAGGGAACTAAGAGGCCGCGGTGCTGGCGCACAACGTCTCCCGCCTTCCCTCTAGCCCCACCTAGATAGCTCCTACCCTCGGTGTTCTCCTGCGAAGACGAGTACCGGCAGATACAGCTAAGAGATGGCTCAGCCGTACGCACAGCAGGACGGATGGAACAACGGGATTGCAGGTGTCAGTCTTTTACATGAACTCGCATGAAGCTTGAGCTTGCGCTATGAAAGTCAGGGCCACACAGGATGATGAAGAGACCTGGCCCGTGACTGGAAACGGTAATACACGTGTTGTAGAGTATACTGGATTCTGACCGGGGCCGCAGGCCAGAAGAGGAAAATGATAGCCTCGTCATGAGTGATATACATGCTGCCTGGCGAGGCCGGTTATTATACTCTAGCACGTATGACATGCGCACCGCACGCTCGTTTGTAACACATTCACCTCGCCACATATACTACCAGGTATTGTTACGAGCATGGCTGCGGAGGAAGCTTGGAACAGAAGCAACCAGGCAATCATGCTGTCGTTCGTACATACATCAAGGTTGTTGCTCCTCGGGCCATAACAGAATCGCTCCCGTCAACCCCAACCCAAACGTACGGACCTCTCTCAAGAACGGTTTCGACGCGGTGGAGCTCTTGCATTTTACAGCAGTAATATTCGCACCGACTCAACCTCTCGCCGTCAAAAAAAACGTACCGCCATCTATCTGCCCCAAAATTGTTGAACGCGAAGAATTATTTGGAGAACAGCTCACCTCCGAAGCCACCCTCCCTACTCCCTGTGTCACCGTCGGAGAGTTCCGACGATGGCGAGATACAGCATCCCTCTCTGCTATATCAGCGGTGGTTGGCTCCTCCTGCCTTCCACCGGACCCCTGCTGCGCCTTGCGTTCACAGCTTTTCTCCGAAAGCGTGACCATCCCAAGAAGCTCCATATGAGATTACCACGCCTTCTCTTCTCAGCTCTACAGCAAGGCCCTGCTCTGACGCCTGAGCTTAAAAGCCTCCAACTTCGGTACCCGTGAGCCTGCTAGTACCATCGGTCACTAACTAACGACTGCTCTAGAGTGTTCATAAAGGCCATGTTCGAGCACCTTGTGAGATGGTTTCAAGTCATCGTATTAGTCGTCCCGACAGGGAGAGGCAAAAGGGGATGGCCCCAGGGGCCATCATGGCATCCGCCAGCACATCAGCCTGGAAGACAAAAGCGTCGGAATAACCTATAAAATACCAACCACCCGAAACGACACGAAACTGTCATATAGTGAAGAGACCAAACGAACATCGCATGTTGCGCTCAGCGCAACAGACGCCGAACCCCTGATATATACATATGTAAATGCCCTGCTGTATACCGACTAATTTTCTTATTTTATTTTTAATCCGAGCCTGCCTTTCTTATTGCGCGTTTTGTCCTGATATGCCCTGTGCTGTACCCCAAGAAACTTAGTATTTTATACTGGCTTACCACTTCCCACACATAAAACACAACAAGCAAAATCGTTACAGCAAGGAGGCATCTATCTACATCATATATACATATATATATCTGGTGTCGAAGCACTGGGCGTAAATCTCAGACTATCAGCCGCCTCGAGAGACCTTTGAATGCTCATCATGTCCGAGGAAGACCGTAGATGTGTGCCGGCGTGCGATATACCTGGTATACAGTGTGGGCCTGCATAAAAGAAAGGGCATTTGGCAAAAATGGGGATACCCCCCATATATCGCGACAAAAGGGGGGACACTACGAAGCACCGGCGGCGAGGTTCTCGTTCCAGAGGTGGTCGTCAACACCAATCCAACGGCCCAGCGCATTAACGGTAAACTCATAGTCATATATTGACCATCACTGTGACCGAGCAGCTCAACAGCTCACTGCGTGGTACTATAAGACTCTCCTCTCTTCTACGCCATGGTACGTACCTGATATACGCGTATACGTATACGGCGGTACCGGAACTACTACATATACGTGTAGTTCGCGCGATCGAAGTATACCACTCAGCATGCAAAGATGAGTTTCGACAAAATCCTCGATCTCACAGCTGTGTGTGTGCGTGTGTTTTTATTTTAATATACGTACAGCACGTACAGCAGCAAGCAGTACCAAAGCAGTAGTACTACTATCCTGTGGTACGTACATATTTATATACGTATACTCGTATATATGTTGATGATCTTTGAGGGCCACAGGGCACAGGGCGCCAACCAATGAAATGCATTGATTTGCAGGGCCACACCTTGAAACCACGATTGATTCTGAACCAGATGTGCGTGTGACAGGACCTGCTGTCATATATGGTACACAGGCAGTACTCACGGAATCATTTGTGATATATACGTACATCACGTATGCTGATATGCTGACCACGTTTGCCTGGGTATGGGTCGTTGATCTTTTTGGCGTTACATAGACGTCGTCTGTTGGGCGTGCCACAACAACCAGAACATGGAGTGGTCACTTACCCGTGGTATTTTTGACACAGAAAGGGGGATATCTCTCCGCAACGTGACAAAAGGAGGGACGTTACAGAAAAAGGGGACTTTTCCAAACTTAGTAGATGGAAGAGGGGAATCCCTAGCGTAGGCAAAACAAAAAGGGGGAAATGCTCACACCCCCCCTTTTGATCGCTCTCGCTCACCCGCTAAACATACGAGAAAAAACGCTGTGGGTGGTAGCGAGATGCCATGTGAGTGTGGCAAACACCTCAGGTTTTAATTTCAAGTCGATATGACAGAGTACATGGGCGTACCTGGCGGCGAAAACCGATGCCCCCCGTTTTGTCACGATATAGGGCGGGGTGTCCCCCTTTTCTTTCAAATGCCCTAAAAGGAACACCCAACCTGAGAGAGCCTCAAAACCTTAACACTATTTTAGCATACAGACAGGCTAATACGTACGAGTAGGATTTAGTGAGCACTCGCCGCTGAGCACGATTTCTTATTCCAAAATTCTTAACGTCCTTCCCAACGTGAGCCTTATTTTCTTAGCAGGCTGTTTCTTATTCGTGAGCCCTATTTTCTTAGCAGGCTTTTTCTTATTCGTGAGCCCTATTTTCTTAGCACGTTGTTTCTTGTTCGGCGGCAAAGGTTTGCCTTTGGCTGATGTGTGTGCTTGTCAGTTGGTTTGTGTAGGGTGTAGAGCGTGAGAGTGCGTTTTATGAGGGTTTCCAGTGATATGACAAGGCGTTATTTGGGCGGGATCCAAAAGATCGAGATTGAAAGATTGAATCAATCGATCTTCGATTCTCGATCTAGATCGGAAGATCGGCTGCGAAAACCACCAATCCAATATTGAGATTTTCCAAAAGATCGCGATTTTTTCAGGGCAATTCAATTCCGATCTCCATCACTGATTACGAGTACGATAGCAAGATCTACTCTTAATATTTGTATCGTGCTTCGTCCAGTACCTGTCTGTGTGGAAGGGTGGTCATGGTTTGATTGGTATTTTTGTTGAGCTGAATACCGTGTGTGTGTTCTTCACATTAAACTTTCCTTTCTACCCGTCGACATCCAGCACACCCAGTGTCCGTGCCGATTTTTCATACTCAAACAGTACCAGTTCTGGGGTCACAAAACTATGACACATAGATACTACGCTCAGCAGTGCAGTAAGCAGAGCAGACAATGCAACGCCATACACGACAGACAAGACCTACCCTGCTAGCAATCCAGGCGCATGCAAGTACGATAGTTTGGCTCTTCACGGGTAAAGGTCGACCTTCTGTTGTGATCTTGTGATGTTGTGATCCATCAGGCGGTCTCTTTCACAACTGACCATCATCAGCAGCAGCAGCAGAAGAAACATAAGAAATCTCGACACTTGTCATTATTACAATCGTTATTGATACGCATTAATAGTGTGCTACAATACACAACAAGTGTACGTCACATAATATGATATGATACAAGGGTTTGCGGCTGAGGCCGCCCGATCAACGAATCGAACCCCAGACCTTGGTAGTGGCTGCCAGTGGGAGGACGCCTACTTGCTGTTGAATGAGTACGTTTAAATTGTTACTACTGCTTGAAGTAAAGAATACACAGCGGCGCAATAATACCGTACCTGGTAGTATTTACAGTAGTAGCGTACCCTTGGCCTGCTACCTGGCGCAGTATCTGACATACACTGTCTGAGGGCTAAATAACTGATGAGAACAACCAACAAACCAAGCACCCACTTCACGTCGAAATACAACAACAACGCTGATCGCAATTTTATAATAGTGCAATTGGCATATATACTTCGAGGTATGTATATACTACGTAAATAATGGGACATTGTACGTAGTCTACACTTTTACACCAATGAATAAATAGGATTCAGCTGCTATTAAATATAGATAAAATGCTAATAATTGCATACCGCCACAATAATAATAGCAGTACAGCCATCAGTGATGAAGAACGAGGTACCACGTATAATATGTATTTGATAACAACAATGTCAAAGACTTTTTCTCGCAGAAAAATATGTTGACTATATACGTAGTAGCAGAAAGCGCGAGAAGAGCGTGAGTTAGCGACATTCGATGAAGAGCGACGAGCGTTGGAATTGCTGAACCCTCTGCGCGATAAAAATCAAGGCGCGAACCGTAGTGGGGAGGGAGGGAGAGGAGCCTACTTTGTGACCCCGGATCTGTGTTACCACTATGATTATGGAGGGAGAGGGACAAAAGTACAAAGATAATAAATGGGATGATACGGCTCACATATTCAACAACGAACGCAACGAGGTACCACGTATAATATGTATTCAATAACAACAGTGTCAAAGACATTTTCTCGCAAAGAAATATGTTGACTATATACGTAGTAGCAGAAAGCGCGAGAAGAGCGTGAGTTAGCGACATTTGATGAAGAGCGACGAGCGTTGGGATTGCCGAACCCTCTGCGCGAAACAAATCAAGGCGCGAACCGTAGTGAGGAGGGAGGGAGAGGAGCCTACTTTGTGACCCCGGATCTGTGTTACCACTATGATTATGGAAGGAGAGGGACAGAAGTACAAAGATAATACATGGGATGATACGGCTCACATATTCAACCACGAACGCTACGATGCACGACGGAGACTTGTTTTTTTTTTTTTTTTTGTCCATTCCATTTAGTATCTTCGCCCTTCTTTTCTCTCTCCTCCCTAGTCGTAACTCAGATCCGGGGCCACAAAGTAGGCTCCTCTCCCTCCTCCCCCACTACGGTTCTTGCGTTGCATTTTTATCGCGAGAAGACTTCAGCCTTTCCTTCCCTCGTCGACTCGCATCGAATTGTGCCTACCCACGCTACTATTAATTGGCGCTCTCAGCAGTTGATTCCGTTTTATATTTATTTTTGCAAATAAACTCAAAAGTCCGACCCACGTGAGATTCGAACTCCAGACATCAACGTTCAGAAGCGTTCGAGGTTACCTCTAGACCATCAGGGCGACCGACTCACTTGCGCAAAGGTGGCTGCATTAGAGTATAGATACGTGGACGTATGAAGCGGTGATACGTGGGTAATTGATAGCGAAATTTCGATATAGTTATATAATATGTGATGATGGTTAAAAAGGCCATCCGCAAAGGGGCGCGACTCTACGAAGGTAGGAGATGAACGGAGCTAATGGTGGCACCGTATTCGACGGCGATAGATGAACCGGAGCAAATGGTGGCACCGTATTCGACGTCAAGATGAACCAGTGAGCAGAACGGCGAACGGCTTATCGCCAACGTTATTTTTAACTGATAAGAGACCTACTGATAGAGACCTACTGCTAAGAGACCTACTATCAGGCAGAAGAAACATAGGAAATCTCGAAACGTGTCATTATTACAATCGTCGTTAATGATACGTAGTGTGTGTTTGTTGTCTTCACATTTAAACCCGTTCATCCTACTCAACCACATCAGTACACCCAGTGCCTGTCCTGATTCCGAATCCTAGGGAGATACAAATTCTGTGGTCACAGACTGTGAAACAGAGGGAAACCGAAACAAAATAAACGCAAATGAATGGGTAAAGCAAGTGAGATGCTAACCTACCGGGTACGAGAACACAACGACACGAGCCAAACCGAAACAAAAGAGCACCAAAGGACAATATAATGATACGTAGTGTACTACACAATAGCAGTGTAGGAGACATATTATATAATATGATATTAAAAACTAGAAACAAGAAAGCTGGGGCAGGCTGGGTTACGTTTTGGGGGATGGGGGAGGGTGCCTCCTACAACCACCATGGTTTTAAAAAAGAAACTATTAATCACTGCCGGGTTTTTTCATTTTGTTTCCCATAACATTTAGCTTGGATTTCTTATCAGCGTGTTTAACACCTGATATGAAAATGTAGGTGGTATCATACCAATAGGTGTCTGTCCTGTTCTGTTTTGTTGGTATTGATACTCTTTTTGTTTTTTTTTTCCTTCCCATTTATTATCTTCGCACTTCCGTCTCTCCCTCCCTAGTCGTAACTCAGATCCGGGGTCACAAAGTGGGCTCCTCTCCCTCCTCCCCCACTACGGTTGTTGCCTTCATTTTTGTCGCGCAGAGGGTTCAGCCTTCCCAACGCTCGTCGAATTTCATCGAATTTTGCTAACTCACGCTCTCGCGCTTTCTGCCAGTCAAGATATTTTTTTGCGAGAAACAGTGCCTAAGAGCATGCACTCGGCGGGGCTCGAACTCGCTTTCTTGACGCTTACAGGCTTCTTGGTTACCTGCTAGCCCACCGGGGCGACCGGCTCTGTACACATGATACGGCTTTCGGAAGAGTAGGGACTTTCTTCACGAACAAATGGAAGACACACAAATCGGAAATCGAAGTGTGCCAGAAACGTCCAACTAACTGCCATATCATATGAAACGCCAGAAGAAAAACTAGACGAAAGTCAAGACGTACCACTGAGACGTACCTGGTACGTATAATATCTCACTAAACGCATTAGGAATATGATCGTATCGAACTCTCAGAAGTGTTTTCGAGGCGGAAAGAGTTAGGGCAACGGAACCAGGCAGTGGGCTTACCCTGTACGCGTGCGGTCATAACGTTATAACAGGTTTACACGATGATACGTACGTATTTGTACGTATAAGAACGTATCAATAACCCAACGAAGAATTGCATCGTCACCGCTGTCAATCAACCAATGTACAACGTCACCAAGAGAGGGACATCCACCCCCGAAAGCGGCCATCTCTTTTGGCGTGTAGGCCCTTTATACCCACCCACATCCACCATCCACCCACACGCACCCACCCACTTTCTTCTCCTCACCTCCCTTCGTTTTTAAAAGCGCGCTTCCTCGCCAACGCAAAACGCATCCATCTAGCCAGCTCTCCACCCCGATTTTTCTTGCCCTCCCAACTGCTGCTGCTGCTGCGGCGGCTTCCCCGTGGTTCTTCACATAAAGAGGTCCGCGACAAGGTGAGCGTCGTCAGACCTAGGTACCTCTCTCTATAAGACATAATAGCGGAACTGGGCCTGCGGTGGTGGTGTAGACCAGACCATACCACTTTTGCCAGGTTATCGGCGTGTGTACGTACTGGAGATATCTGATGATGTAAAACCATCTCTTTCATCAGCCAAGAAAGAAGACGAACACGCCCGTTGCTTTCGAGCTCGTCGCGAAGAAACCAACACCAGTACGTTTCGTGCAGCTGATGAGGGGGCTACCCCCCAGCTCCCCTCCCTCCCTCTCTCTCTCCCTCCCTCCGTCCCGTTACTTGAACCCTACTCACGTGAGCCACGCAAAACGCGGCTTGCGGTGGCGGTGGGCCGCAATCTCTTTTAGCTTTTTGGGGGGCGCGTTTATCGAAAGTAACCGATTCTTGCAAAGAGACAAGAGGGAAAGAAAGCACGCGCGTTTCGATCTACGATTACATTTTCGATAGAGTTCGATCTATACTGTTTAAAACAAAATATGAAAAGGCGAAGACCTGTGGAGTCGAAAGTATACTGGAACGTCGTTGGAACGGTAAGAGAGGACATCGCTCATCATCATACCATACGTTTGGACAAGCCAACTATATGCGACCGCGCCCTACCCCCCCGACACCTCCCTTTTCGCTCCCACTTATCTTGAATTATACACCCTCCTTATTACCTCTTACCTTTATCTTTTCCTTTTCGTATCCCTGCACCCCTGCCACGCCTCACACTGTATGCTCTCCCAGCAGCTCCTACTACTGCTGCTCACATCTGTAGCACACAACGCCGATCATGATGAGGGCAGCCTACCGTTTAGCACCGCCGTCATCGGTGGGCCTTCTCCTGTCTCTCACGGGACACCACCGCCAGGCCAACGCCTACACGTACAACGTCCTCCCCGACAACAAGCTGCCCTCGGCGGACGAGAGCGGAGACAGCGACGTGTACAACCTGATGGGCGCTCTCAACCTCGCGGAGGCGGGCGACATTATAGAGCTGGGAGACGGGACCTACAGAACGTTGTACGACCGATTAAAGACCGTGACGGACGGGACGGAAGGGAGTCCGATCGCTATCAGGGGCGGGAGAGACGCCAAGCTCAGGGTCCCTTCCCCCTCTGTTCGGGTCGAGCACTCCTGGATCACCATTCAGGTGGGAGGGTACAGAGGATGCGTGCTACGGCGGTAGAGATAGAAAGTTTTGTTTGAATTTTTTTTCTGAAAGACGGTGTTACTTACCCCATATTCGTCGGACTTTCATTCTTGCGACGAAATATGTTTCAGAGTATGCTTTGGTCATGAGGTATCTCATCCGGCAGCACTTTTACTTTCCTCCAAAATCATTTTTTCGGTGAGGTATGATATGACGCTCCTTAAAGTGAGGAGCTCAGAAAAAACGCATGGTGCACCTATACCGCAGCATGCGTCATAGGAGGAGGAGGAGGAGTTCGATTGTCGTACTTCCTCGTGATTATTTTAGTGGAGGCTTTTCTGTAACGACTGAGTGAGATGTTTGACGGGATGTAATAAAGCAGCCAATATATATATATATATATAATATCTGTGTCGTCTTTAGTACTTTGTATTTTGCAAAGTTGAACAGGATTCTCCCAGTATATACCAGGAAGTGTGTTTGTGTTGTCTTCACATTAAACCCGTCCTTTCTACTCAACCACATCAGTACACTCTGTGTTTGTCTGATTCCTAACACTAGAGAGATACAGATTATGTGGTCACAGACTGTGAAACAGAGAAAAACCAAAACAAAATAAACGCAAATAAATGGGTGAAGCAAGTGAGATGCTAACGTACCGGGTGCGAGAACGAAACAACACGAGCCGAAGTGAAGTGAACTATTTGGTGAAGAACAGGCTTCACATACTTCGTGTAAGATACTCGCAGTATTTCGGGTTTTTACCTAGTTCGGGTACTGCGAGTACTCGAAGTATTTCTAGATTTTGTACTGCGGATACAGCGTATATCAAGCTTACACTCCCAATGTTTGAAGGTCCGATACTGCGGGTACTGTTTTACTGGCGGATATGGGCCTCCAATACATATTCATACTTTCATTACCCCTTGTATTTAGGTTCGCCTGTACTCTAATGCTCTCACGACCGAGTACGAAATGCACTCGATAGTCAAGAGTATGCTCGGAGCAATAAGTATACTGGAAACATATGTGCATACCTTAAGTACTTTGGTGAATCGGCGTCATTACTCCTCTCTGTTCAGGGACCATGTGAACGGCGTTTGAAACGTTAAGAAATTCACCATGCACAGATGCCCCCAGCACTTCGAACCTTATTTTGAGTATAATCAAGCAAAACTACTCCATTAAGGTTATTTCCTTGCTCGTAGTATATACCAGTAGGTGTTGTGTACCGCGCATACTGCCTGATACTCCAGGTACTTCGGAGTTCGATACTGCGGGTACTGCTTGTGCTTGGGGTTCTGTTCTGATCATACTCCCAGTATGATACTCTCAGTATTTGGGCCTCGAGTACATCGTATACTCCCATTTCTAACAATATTTAGGGCGCCGCTGCTCTCGACACTTTCAGTACTCAGTACTCAGAGAACGACATATATATATATTGCACACTCCGAGTATACTCGGAGTATGAAGTGTGCTGGGAGCATTTGTTTAAAGTTACGTATTTGTGGCTCGGAAGGCCATGTTTTCTTTCATTTCAAACTTAAAAAAAAAGTCCGTTTTGTCACGGCTCTCGTAGCATGCACTGGTAGCTTTGAAGCCCACAGTCACCTCGTGTGCAGGACTGATGTTTAATGCTCTGTATGATGACCGACTCGCACTTAAACACGCGAATATAATGTCACAGCAGAGGCCGGTGATTTATCCCGCTTCATGTTCGTGCCAGCTTATTTGTGATATCGTACACCAGGATATGCATCTATGTTGTTGTTGTTGTTGTTGTTGTTGTTGTTGTCTTCACATTAAACCCGTTCTTTCTACTCAACCACATCAGTACACCCAGTGCCTGTCCTGTTTCCCAGTCCTCGAGAGATACAAATTCTGTGGTCACAGACTGTGAAACAGAGAGAGCTATAATATTATACAAATATGCTGCTGAACTCGTACGTAGGGGTCGACGATTGTATGATATATCGTTGTCGCATCGTCATCGATCACTCCATCGTTTATGAACTCTGTCTGGCTTTTATGGATTTGCATCGTTGTGGAACATGGTGTTGTCGTTTCATTTTCGTTTCACGAGGGGGGAGCTGCAGGCCACACAACAAACAAAACATATTAGACATATATAAAACTGATAAAATATCGACATATACGAAGTGTTTGATGAAGTATCGGCATATTATATCCAGTTTTATACCGTAGTCAGATAGGGCGATGTTATCGCCATAAATCGGGTTGGTGGGAAAAGCCACCAAGTCGATATTTATTATTCTGTATCTTGAGCAAAGAGCTGGAATTCGTGGAATTATTTGAGCAAAAGTTGGACCGTGGGTGAACGGCGATCAGAAAAATGGGCACACGAGCGTAGGTTCGGAGCTTGCACACCTATCGTGCGTGCCTGCGGTTTTCCGCAATCAGAAAAATGGGCGCACGAGCTGAGCGTCTAGAGCTAGCAAACACATCGTGCGTGCCTGCGGTAGTCCACTGCTCTGTACCTCCAGCCCGGCAACATGGACAGCGGTAACAGCAGCGACCGCGAGCTTTTTGCGAAGACAGGGCAGGCGGCCGAGCTATAATTTTCGTTGATGTTTTCACTCCTCCTGCAGCCTGCCTCTTGT